>JAPKLY010000040.1:1391080-1404150 GCA_026898435.1 Prunella vulgaris
AGCCTTAATGAATTTATTTCTTGAAGTGAGTAAAAACTTCTTAAAAAGCAACTATAAACTTTTTAAGTAAATAACCTCATATCCTAAAAGAACTACAATAAGCTTGTTTCTTAAAATAAATGAAAAAGCTCTTGATGAGCAACAAACTCAAGAAAGATCCTTGATTCGAAGGGCAAGGTAAATGGCCAGGCCTATTTTTGAACTCGTCAAGATAGATATAATACCCGTAAGATAGTGCCATCTAAATCAGAACTATCAAAGACGTGTTTGGGCACCAAGGGCAAAGCATGACCTCAAGCCTGATGAAGAGTAAAATTTTACTGAAAGAAAAATTCAAGATCAAGCTCCAACTGAAATCATATTATTGTGACAAAATTATCTGATTTTATATGAAAACTGGGGTCTAATGGAATATGAGTTTATCCTCGGAAGGACCATATTTTCATGATGTAAGAGTACAAGAGCATTAAATGTAAAGTAGGTGTCACTATTTTTTAGATCAATGATTATAATTAAAGTCATAAAATACAAGATGTTGATGTGATTTAGTCTTATAAATTGAAGCTCTATAAACACAAGCCCCAAACCTTTGTAAAAACACAACAAACACAGTAAATATGATATACATCTCACTTGGCTCGAGCTCCCAAAGCCATCATCTTCAAGGAAAGAACACTCAAATTCTTCCTTCATTGTTAGTGTTCTTTTATCTTCTTCATTTATTATATTTGACATCCATTTAATCACCATAAACTTATACCCCTAATGCAGATAGTAAAACTGAATCTAGCATGTAAATCATTAAAAAAATACTCTCACAGGATAAATAAATTCTTGTGAGCACTTGAGTGCATACCATGTCTTTGAATTTTGAGCTTAATTTTAATCTTAATTTTGATTGACCCAATTAGATAAAATTCGCTGGTCGAAAATAGGAAAAAATTTAATTTAAAAAAAATACCCAATTATACGCTATATTATATATTTTTTTGTAATTCGGGTATTACTGACTTGTTCTTTGCATATTACTTAGACTTATTATTGGGATATTACTGACTTATTTTTCTATTATTACTAAAATTTGTTCTTGTTATTCGGGTATTATTTAGACTTATTATTGGGTGTAAATGTCTTGTTCTTCGAATATTACTTAGACTTGTTCTTGGAGTATTACTGTTTTATTCTTGAAAGTATTACTAATTTGTTCTTCAGATATTACTTGAACTTGTTCTTAGGATATTACTGACTTATTTTAGGGGTATTACTGACATTATTTTTTGGTATTGGTGAGTTATTTTTAGGGTATTATTGACTTGTTTTTTGGGTATTACTTAGACTGATTCTTTAGCGTATTATTGATTTATTTTTAGTATTATTGAGTTGTTATTGTTGTATTATTGAATTAGAATAAAGGAAGTCCTATCCATCGCTAGCCACACCATCAATTTTTCATACTGATATTCTACCATGTCCAAGTTAACTTCATTCGCTGGCAACATTACCTTCTTCCCCAACTTCCTCATCAAAGATATCCTCTAATCTAACAGACCAAACATTAATACTAAAATGAGTATATTCTTATAATGTTTGGAGATTTGATGAACTAACTCCTAACTACAAACAACTAATATTTACCGAAAAAAAAAATTAAAAAATGAGTATAAAAGCATAATGGGAACCAAAAATCCCTATACATGCTTATTGCCAACGAGCAAAAGATTGGAACTCGAACATTATGATTAGAGTGATTTCAGTGAGATCCCCCAACCAACGTATCAAATCACAGCGTTCAATACATTCCAAAATTTTGTATGAACAAGTTTCACTGAAAACATTATTTTTTTAATTTCCCGTTTGTTTAGGTTGGCCCTGACCTTTTTTGTGTGTATATATATTATATACGTTATCTGGATGAATAAATTCTCTTTCCTTGTAAAAAAAAAAAAAAAATCACGTTGTTGCTATTGAAATTCTCTTTTATAAATTTTGTTTACTAAACATAGGAAAAGAAATCAAAAGTAATTTTGAGTAACAAATTATCTCCATCCCAATTAGAAAAGATATAATATGATCACATTAATCTCATGTTGCCCTATTAATCACAATAGGTTATATATATATATAAATCATGTTAAATTCCATGCAGAAGCAATAATTAATCAAGCAACAATGGCGAAGATCTTTGTAGTGGTTTTAGCAACATTGGTGGCGATTAGCACATTTCTTCAATCTTCAACTTTGGGTGAGGCCAAATACCTTAAATTAATATTTCCTCCGCTCAGTCCAAGGGGTCCGCCAATCGCGGCTAATCCGTACAGAAGGGGTTGCCTCCCAATTGAACATTGCAGAGTTGACATCCCGATTAACCGCAAATTGCTTGGGATTGGTCAAGATGTCGCTCAGAAACGAATTTAGAATTTTATATTAATTTATATCGTTATGGTATTCTGTTATGATATTTTTCATATAAAATTTGGATAAATATTGTTGTTACACGGAATGTAATGCCAATGATGATACAATTCATATATATATATATATATATATATATGATGATATATTTATACATTTGATGTTATACGTTTGATATATATATATATATATATATATATATATTTGATTAGGTGCTAACAATTCTGAACTTATGTTATGGTTAATGTTGGAGAAACACGGTCAGAGATACTATTTTTGAGTTTAAAGGGTGGGATAATTTTATTTAATATTTTTTGGGGGGTCAGTTTTTATCACTACAAATGTAACAAAATTATGTTATACAATGAAAATCCTTAACTTTTGGTATGTATAAAGTCTAATAATAATAATAATTTCAAGAGCCCAATGCAAAAGCTGCAGAGGCAATGGCTGTTTTTTAAGAGTGTCTTGGATCTGGTTGCTAATCTCTCATGAGGCACCTAAAAGAAAAACAATTACTAATAACAGACAAATAAGATTGAATTATACCTCAAAAATAATTCACTAATATTTAAATAAAAACAATCAGAATTACTTGGATCAGAAAATTTCCAAGGTAATTAAAAATTATTTTTGAGGTGGAATGTTAATTAATAATTGATTTTGTTTTTTTAAATTTTAAAATTAATTTTTAATTACTCAATCTGGATATTCTCCTAAATTGAACGTGCATATGATCGGAGCATGCAAAAAACGATGTTATTTTTTAGTTTTGGTAAATTTAGGACGTAAATTGTGAAATTTGTAAAAATATTAGAATTAAATTTGTACATTAAACTTTTTGGGATCGTTTCAAAAAAAGACAAAAAATGAGGGACTAAAAATATTTTAATCCCCATGTTATGTGGTAAGTGGTAACAAACCCGATATGGTTAAATATACATTTTTTAATGCAACATATCAAAGATTCAACTGCAATTTGGATGATGTTATGAAATTTTCCCCTTAAATTCTATGATAGAACCTACTTCATTTTAGTAGGGTGCTCGAAGGAGGAAAGGAAAGCACAACACATTTAGCACGTGAGGGAATATTACTTTATTAATTTGAAAAATGAAAAACGCAAAGATTTTCTAAAAGTAAGCTGGTGGAGGATTTGAAAACCATGAGTCAATTTGAAATAAGAGAAAAAAAATGGTGAATATAATTTTTAATACTGATTAGATAATTCTAGATTAGTACTTTGCGTTTGATTTATTGGATTGAATATGTTGGTTTAAAAGATAAAATTATCAATCCGTCGAAAATATGCATATATTTTCTACCGATATATAATTTTATTTTTTAAATTAAACATATTGTATGTGACAAAGTTGAATAAATTTTAGACTCCATTTGAATGGATTGATTTGAAAATGAATGGATTTCACATTCAAATAATCACCTTCTGCATGAATTTACAAATAATTAGATTTGAGTTATGTTTAAAATGGATGGATTCTAAATCCTCTTTAAAACCATGTCATTTGAAATACTTCCTCTCTACCATTTTCCATCTTTATCTCTTTTTACTTTTTCTCATCTCTTTATAGTTCTTAACTTGAAATATATGTTTTTTTACATGTATTTTTTTTTTTAAATCCATTCATTTTCAAATTCATCCATCTAAATGAAGTCTTAGAGTGTTTGGTAAAATAATATTTATGACAACTTAAAAGATCTTATAATAATCGTTTTACATCTTATAAGCTTATAACATGTAAAAAGTAAGTTGGAATATCTTAACTTATTTTTCTCATCACCTCCACCACCATCTATCCGCCGCATCCTGGACTCCGTCACCACTCCACAACCCTATCTTAACATAAAAAATAATAAAATATTAATTCTCTATTAAAATTATTTTTAAAAAAAAATTGTTATAAATTATCCAATAACTTATAAGTTATATTAATCAAACACTTCTACAACTTAAAAATTATTTAAAAGTAACATCTTACAATCTTTTAAAACAACTTATAAGATACTCCCTCAGTCCCCCTATAAGTTGCTCACAATTTTTGGGGATCAAATATTAAGAAGGGTATAAAAATATTGATATAGTACATATGATGTGATGGAGAAAAGTGAAAAGGTAATGAGAATAGTGTAAAAAGTATTAAAAATAATAATAAAGAATTAAATAGTAGTTTTAAAAAAAGATAAAAAAAATAAAAATAAATGAACAACATATAGTGAAACGGACAAAAATGACAAAATAAGTAACTTATAGTGGAACGGGTGTCGGGTGAAGTATTTAAAATACATTTAATCAAACATCCTGGACTAAATCAAGTCCTTTCCTGTGTTCCTTAATAAAATTTTGCCTTTGTTTCGATTAAAAAAGAAATCACACTAATCTTAGTGGGTTTCAAAACAAGTTGTAACTCTTCAACCACTTTAAATTTCTTTAAGACATTATCGCAAAATTTCAGTTAGTTTACGTGACAAAAGAATTTTGATTGTCACCTTATCGGAAAAAAACTAATGAAGATAAATCTCATATTACTAAACGATTCGTAACATAAAAATGATCTACATAATATTTTACCATAAGAATAATATTTAATATTAAAAATAATTAGAAGCAATCTTGTGTGAAATACTTCATGTATCACAGGGTTCAATACATTCCAAGATATTGTATGAGCAAGTTACATTATCCAGATCAATAAATTCTATTTCCTTGTAAATAAAAATAAATTTTCACGTTGTTCTATTGATATTCTCTTGGAAAAGTTACAAAATGATTCACAAAATTGAACAAATTACAAATTGGTTCTGTGTAAAAAAAAAAAAAAAACCTCTGTGCAGTAAAGAATTACACTTCTGTTCAAATATCGTGAATCAATATGTAAATATAGTCATTTTTTTGAACCAATATGTAAGTCACCCTATTATCTTTTTATCAATTTTCTTTACTAAACATGGGGAAAGAAATAAAAAGTAATTCAGCAACTTCAGTAACACCATATATCCCAATTGAAAAAGACATAGAATCAAGCTCTTTAATACGATGGCAATCTCAAATTGCCCTATTAATCACAATAGCTAGGTTATATATAAAAATATATATATAAATCTTGTTAAATTCCATGCACAACCAATAATTAATCAAACAACAATGACGAAAATCTTTGTAGTGGTTTTAGCAATATTGGTGGCGATTAGCACATTTCTTCAATCTTCGGCCAAATACCTTAAATCAATATTTCCTCCGTTCACTCCAAGGGCTCGGCCAATCCGTACAATTAACCGTAAATTGCTTGGGGTTGGTCAAGATGTCGTTCATAAATGAATTTAGAATTTTATATTTATGATATTTTTCATATAAAATTTGAATAAATATTGTTGTTACACGGAATAATATTGTAATGCGAATGAAGTAATATTTCATACAATTGCTATATATGATGCTACATTTATACATTTGATGTTAATCGACGTTTGATATAATTAATATTTGATTAACAATTCGGAACTTATATATGTTATGGTTAGTGTTGGGAGAAACACCGGCAAAGGTACTACTTTTGAGTTTAAGGAGTGAGATAATTATTTTAGTTAATGTTTATAATTGGGAATCAGTTTTTACACCTGCAGAAAATGTAACAATATAATATTTTTGGTAAGTATGAAGTAATAATAATAATAATTAAAAATATTAAGTTCGACAATAAAAAATATATGTGCAACAAAAAAAGGCTAATTCTCAAAATTTTAGTTATTTTTTACGTGACATGCACAATTAGGAGATTTGTGGATGATATGACATGCACAAAGTTTATAAAACAAACAAATTTAATTTTATTAAAGGCAAAAGAACTTTTTTGTTAATCCACAACCACTAATAAATATATAGAAATTTTTTCACTTCAGCTAAGATTTTTTTATTTTTTTTAAAGAATTGTGGTAAGATTTTTCTACTCTTTTACATCCAAAAATATTCAATTATGTTGGCAATTTGACAATATCATTTCTTACTTATAAAAAATTTGGCCACATAAATGGTCCGTAAACAATATTTTGCAGGCAAAATAACGTAATTAATTATCTAGCGATTTCATTTTTTAGAAAACTTTTTTATAGATAGAGAAGTAAAGATGACTACTTGTAAGTAAATCATGAATAAATTTTCAACGAATTATTTGTTAGAAATTTTTGAGTCATATTAAACAACTTCTTTAAGTAATTCTTTAATATTTTTGTACTATAAGTCAAAGGTAAAGTGTCCCACTATAACCCGTTAAACCTTAAAATAAAAAATTTCCCTGGCAAAACATATTATATTCACTCCGTCGAATAAGAATTTATAATTTTTTTTAGACGTTCAACAATTTCTAGACCCAAAAAATTAAATTTTACAAATTTCATTTTCACAGTATTTATATATATTTATAAATTAATTTTTTTTTTAGATTTACACCTACTAACCTTTTATTTTATGTATAAAATTTTATCAAATTATTCATCTATATATTATATATTTTTAATATATGTACTCTTTTCTCTTATAAGTTTTTGTGGAACTATGGAATATTAGAGAGAAATGAAAAGCTAGCTCACCTGGCCACCAGGCTCCTCACTTGAGTGAGTGATCTGGGTTCGATTCCCTTTGAGAACGAATTAGCACTACAAAAAATAGTACATTTAGAGGCGAATTTTTTTGTCATTATATTACTAATTTTGTTACTAAAAATAGATAGTGACAATTTTAGAAGTTGTGACTATAAACGCTGTGGCTAAAAGATTAGTCACAAATTTGTCTTAATTGTCACTATAAGTCTTATTTTTAGTGACATTCATAATTTGTCACCAAAGTTAATATTTTAGTCACACATTATTATTGTCACTGTTATTCAATGTTTAGTCACATAACTTTGTTCTCGCTATTACTCAATGTTTTAGTCACATTTATTTATTGTTACTAAAATATTAACTATAGTTACAAAAAAAATATGACAGTATAATTAAAAAAAATAGTCATGATTGATTATTATCACTAAAATATGATATTTATTTGGTAACTAAGACTTAATTATCACTAAAGACTAAAAATTTCATCAGAATTTAAATTTTGTATTAATATTTTTAAATAAAATTCATTATTATTATTACAAATTTATAATATTGTGATAAATGTATTTTAATTATAGTTACAATATAGTTATCACTAAAAACTAAATTTTAGCAAATTTTTATTAGTATTAATTTAATTAAAATAATCTCGCGAATGACAACGAATAGAACAATTGAAATAAAATATAAAGCTTATGACTAAAACATACATATGTAGATTTTGAATACATTAATAATGGAAACAAATGTATAAATCATTACACGCTTATAAAGTAGATAATTTAAGGCAACAGTCTAAAAAAAATTACATAACATAATTAAATAAACATCAAGTTAGATGAATTGTCATAGTACAAAGCTACTCAAAAGTCCTCTTTCAAATCTTTCAAACCTGTAACACGAAAAGGAAAAAAAAAATCAAATGAGTATTTATTAAAAAAAAAAACAAGGATAAATAGCACCAATATTAATAACATATAATTACTTACATTATATTGTCACTCGTTGATCCTCTTCGAGATTGAATTTTTGCTACAATACAGATTATGTTTTATTACAAGTCATGATAAAACACAAAATTAATTAACAATGCGATTTAAAAAAAATTGTTTTTAGAAAAAATAGTCTGCGTACCTTCAATCCAAGCCACAACTTTCTCTTGGATCAGTTTTTGAAGAATTTCACATTTTCACCCATAAATCAATTCGTTGATGATGAACAATTATTTGTAGCTTTCCACCTCCAACTCCACCCTTCTTCATCTCAACTGATACTCAAATGATCTTCCCTCTTTTTCTTCTTTGACAAATTCCTGTATATGTCAATGGTGTAAATTATTAATGTGTCAATGCATGTATGCTAAAACTATAATAAAGATAAAAATTAATTGATAGATAACATGCAGTATTGATGTCACATTTGCCCGGATTAATTTCCAAATTTTGAAAAAAATGCTTGATTTCTCTATTTGAGGTGCTTATATTTAAAACTAGAATGCAGTCGAAGATATTAATTAATGAATAAATTAATATTGGGAAGAAGGAGAAAGAAGAAGGAACCAACCACTAAGTTGTTTGTATCTCAATATTCTTAATAAATTATGTGGAGGGATAATATTGGAGGGAAATAAGAGAATATCGGAGGGAAATAAAAAAGTTGCAAAGAAAATTAAAAATTTCAAATAGTATTGTGCGAGGACGTGCACATATATTTGAGGGAGAGTAAGCATGCATGAAGGGATGTGGAGTAGTGGACATTTCTTTCCTACTTTTTTCATTAAAACATTCTAAGTTAATAATAATGTTTATTTATCATTTATTATTAATTGTTCAATTTAATTAACTAATAATTCAACTAAAGTTGCATTTAATTTATCCGGTAATATTGATTAGTAATGCAATACAAAAAAAAAATCTCAATATATCATATGATTCATCAAAAAATATTTTTAAAAAATAAAAACTTTGATTTATTTCATTCATAATGCCAAAATATCTTTAGTACTAAAATTTTGTTGTAAAATTTTTTATAAGTCGTTTATGACTTTTTTTTTTCTTTTTTACATGCATATTTCTCTCTTATTATAAAAATAGAATCAAATATATTAGAGTAGAATTCAAATATATTAAATTACATATTTTTTAAATTTCAAAGCTTATAATATATTAAATATAATTTTAATAAAATTTATTGTTAAATTATATTTAATAAGGAGTGGTTGGTTAAGATTATTAATTTCAAATTTTAAATCGGTAATTTATAGAAAATTTGAAGGGAAAAGATAAAATAGTTTGATTAAGTTATTATAATTAATAAAAGTATTTTATAAATTAATTTAAAATATTATTTTAATTTTATAAAACATGGACTTGGTCAAGAGACTCAAGCTAGAAAACTCTAAGAGTTTGGGATAAGATCGATCCATTTATAAAACAGAATTCAAATAAATTAAATTACACATTTTATAAGTTTCAAAGCTTACAATATATTAAATACATATTTAAGAAAATTTATTGTTAAATAATTAAGAAGCGGTTGGGCAAGCTTATAATTTTCATTTTTTTTTAATCTATAACTTATAAAACGTGCTGTGAAAATTTGAAGGAAAAAAGATAAAATAATTTGACTAAGTCATTACAATTAATAAATATTTTATAAATTAATTATTCATACTAATTTAATTTTATAAAAGTGTACTTATCAAGATATAAAATTTCAGAGAGGTTGGATAAGATTAATTTATAAAATAGAATTCAAATATTTAAATTACATATTTTATAAATTTCAAACTTTAAATTATATTAAATATTTTTAATAAAAAAATTTGTTAAATAATTAAGAAGTGGTTGGTCAACTTCATTAATTTCAATTTTAAAAAGGTAACTTATAAAACATGTTGAATTCAAATATATCAAATTACATATTTTATAAATTTCAAAGTTATAATATATTAAATATATTTTTAATAAAATTTATTATTAAATAATTTAATATATTTGATATAAAGTGGTTGGTCAAGCCTATAGATTTCAATATTTTTTATAAGGTTACTTATAATATGTTGTGAACATTTAAAGAAAAAAGATAAAATAGGTTTATTAAGTCACTATAACTAATAAAAATATTTTATAAATTAATTTGAAATACTAACTTCATTTCTTTTACAAAAGAGTACTTGGTCAAGTTATAAAATTTCAAAGAAGTTGGGATAAGATCAATTTATAAAATAGAATTTAAATATATTAAATATTATATAAATTTCAAAGCTTATTATATATTAAATATGCTTGGTCAAGTTGATGATTTTTTTTTTTGAAAAAATCGGTAACATTACTTCTTCTTGGTTATAAATCATGTTGTAAAATATTGTATGGAAAAGATAAAATAATTTCATATTTTATAAATTAATTTAAATTTAACAAAAGTGTACTTGGTTAAGCTATAAAATTTCAAAGAGGTTGTGTTGGAAGAATTTCTTAATGAGGATGTCTATGTGGCTGATTAATTCTTGGATTCTTCCAAACAATAATTAAGATTGGATTATAAAGAGGATTTGAGTATTGAGAGAAAGTAGAGAGAGAAATTTCTTGTGTATTATGAACTTAGAAAGATAATGAGAGTACAAGAGACCTATTTATATGTTTTTATGTGGTTAGGTGACATGTTTTAAGCTTAAATAGCTCAATTAACTGACAAGTGTAACACATGTCTCTTTGGCCACCTCTTATGCTCTAATTACATTGATTTCATCCTACACCATTTCTACTGAAAACCTACTTAGCTATTGCTCCCTACTTCGAGTAGGGCGAGCTCCTTTGCCTTATGCTATTCCGAGGTCCATTGCTTGTGGTAAGGTGTGACCTCATGTCTCTTGCTCTGGGCGAGCTTGAGACGAGTTACCCTGCGAGCTCTCTCTCTCTCTCTCTCTTGCTGTGTTGACTGGTCAATGGATAATGACGTGGCTTGGCAACTTGGGGCGAGCTACTTGGCGAACTACCGAGCCTTAAGCATTTATTTATGTTAATTCTCCCTAATAAGTTCCCTTTAATTCGCCTATCAACAGTTGTGGTAATATCAATTTACAAAAAAAAAAAAATCAAATATATTAAATTACATATTTTATAAATTTAAAAGCTTATAATACTAAAATACTTATTTTCTTAGGATTCATATTTTAACTTGGTCGTCGCCTACTGCAATCACATTGCATGCTTGTTTGATTTGAGAAAGTAAAAAATTATCAATCAATAACAAAAGATATGTATCCCAAAAATATGTACCTAATTCTTCACACCAAAGTACATTTCCAACCTAAAAGACATACAAACCAACCTAAACTACATCTTCAAATCAATTATACAATTATAAAAATTTTCATAAAACATTCTTCTCCCGGCCGGGCATTTGTTGTTACTAATATAAAAGAATCTTCAAGCATGGTTTGCATGTCCATAAAATAATTTTCATTCCCAAGAATACCACTTTTAGTAGATTCATCTACGTTTATGATTTTTTTTTTAAAGTTCATCAAAATCAAACTCATGGCCGTGAAATACCCATGTAATATCATAGAGGTAAATGACGGTCGCTGAAACCGCCTAGACGGCCGCCTGGGTGCTTGGTGGAACTCGGCCGCCGACACCAAGGTCAAATTGCCGAGAAAAATCCGCCAACATATTTGGCATTGTCGAGGCCACCTTGGCACCACCAAAACGGGCATTACTCTTCTTTTTTAATTTTTATTTCAACTTAAAACTTATAACTAAAAAAAACTAGTTTACTAAATTACTAAAAGATGGAAGTTTAATTGAACTACTTCATAATTTATTCGTGAGTAGGTCTCTTGTGAACTTGAGTTCATATGAACTCGTATCACTATTATGTGTAATTACTATCATTGTTATTCATATATACTATCGCTTTCATAAAAATATATTCCCTCTGTCCCATAATTGTTTTCACACTTTCCTTTTCCGTCCGTCCCACAATTGTTTTCACACCCTATAAATGGTAACTATTACTTTAATTTTATCCTCACAATCCAACTAATCTCATTATTTTAATAATATAACTTTACACAATACTCTACTTTTCTTAAAAGTTGTGCCATCCCAAAGGTGAAAACACCTCTGGGACGGAGGGAGTACTTAATTTTTTAATAGTAATAATGTATATGCATAATTGTGATAGTGAATATATATAACAGTGATCGTGTATATACATGACAATGATAATATAATCTCTAGTATTCCATTCTCAAATATATCGGCTTCAACATCTTCTCAACTTCGAAAATATATATTATTGCATTTGCAACAAGACATCTAATCTTTAGGGAAGATTTAATCGACGAATATGCAAAATCTATAAACTGGTCAACTCCATTTTAATATACAGGTGATGTTCTATCCTCAAGAAATATCCATCTTTTATCCATTCCAAATCCTTCAAAATGACATACACACACACACACACACACACACACACACACACACACACACATATATATATATATAAATGATAGAGATTTTAGACAGTGGATCAATATTAGAATTTAAATTTAAGGTCAAAGTTCTTTTAAAATTAAATAGATAGTTTAGGAGTCTTTTGATATATTATATCTTTTTTATGCTCTTTTACTAACAATATCAAGTTATAATATGAAAACTATATAAATTTTCAAAACTATATAAATCAACAAAATTTTCAAAACTACATAAATTAAAAAATCATTTAACATAATAAAAAAATTATTTGAATTATAAAATAAAATTTAAAATATGTTAAACTTTAAAAATCAATTAAAAAATACAAATCTGAAAAAATAAACAAAATTTATAAATAATTATGAAAATAAAATGAATCTTCAAAAATAATTTAATTGAGAAATATTTGAATAAAATTATTTAAATCTAAATAAAATCTGAAAAACAATAAATAAATCAAATAAATTTAAAAAAATAAATTAAAAATTAGTCTCAGAAAATTATAAAAAAAATTATAAAAAAATAAAAATAAATTAAAAAAAGGCTAAAGCTTAA
>JAPKLY010000040.1:1404250-1432899 GCA_026898435.1 Prunella vulgaris
ATCCGTCACCCAAAATTTATTCCCATTTGTGTGGGCACGATTTTTTTTTAAAATGAGATAAAGTAAGAATATTGTGAAATAATTATAGGGCCCACTAGATAATAAAATGATTGTTTGTGAGTGTGATAGTAAAATAATATTTTCTAAAAAATGAATGAGAATAAATTTAGGAGGACAGACGAAAATGGATTGTGGGAATAAATTTTAGGGACGGGGGAGTATATTTTAATTTTTATTTATCTTGAATTAAAATTTGAGTTTTTATTTTAAATTAATATCTTTGTTTAACTAATTTTAAAGATTTAGTTAGTTTTTTTTAAATATATTTTTAGTTTAATGGGATTATTTGAATATTTAATTAATTAATTTTAATAATTTTTAGATTTTTTAATTTATTTTAATTTAATTATTTAAATGTTTATCTTATTTAAAAAATATCAGAGTATAATTGATTCTTTTTAGTTTTTAAATTACTATTTCATGTGTAATTTTTATTTATTTATTTTAGGAATTTACTGATTCAAACTCCAAGAAATAATTTTGAAATTAAATAACTTAAAAGGCTAAAGTCAATAAAACTTAGAAAAACTAAATTAATTCATCTCATATTTATATAAGGATAACTTGGTCTTTTGTATATGCATATTTTTATCTCTAAGATTATAGAATATATTTAGAGATTTTGGGTATGAATAGTGGTACTCATTATAAAATTATGATATTGTATTATATTGATAATTCATTTGTCACTATATGTATACCTTTTAGTGACACATATCCAATAAAATATTGACTGTATAAAGTTGTCATTAACTAATTAACATAAAATTATGGTATTTTGTAACATTTGTAACTCTATGTACTTTGGTAATAAACATTAAATAAAATATTAACAATACACAAAAGGGAAAAGTAAAATATGGTTCAAGAAATTGACAAAAATTACATATTGGTCCCGTGAAAAAAAAAAATGCTTTCGTACAAAAAAAAAAAAACATACTACCGTGCAAATTTTTTGAACCAATTTGTAAATATTGTGACTTGTTTTTAACCAATATGTAAGTGACCCTATACAAAATTATCACTAATTATTTTTTTTAATTATTTTGTAATATTATGAATTATTGTCACTATATACGTATTTTTAACGATAAATATTCAATTAATTAACAACATAGAAAGTTGTCACTAATTCTATTACTTTGTAACATTATGAATTATTGCCTCTGTATATGTACTTTTAGCAACAAATATTCAATTTAATATTAACAACACAATGAGTTGTCACTAATTGTATTATTTCGTAACGTTTATCAATTATTGTCACAGAATATATATATTTTTAGCAACAAATATTTAATAAAACATTAACAACCCAAAAAGTTATCGCTAATTACAATATTTTGTAGTAAAAGAATTTTTATTTCTATATATGTGTTTATAGATATACAATTAAATATTGACAATATAAAAAGTTGTCACTAATTATATTATTTTGTAATATAGTAATTTTTTTTATCACTATTTAAGTGCTTTTAGTGACAAAAATTCAATTAAATAGTAACAACATAAATAATGATCACTAATTAAATTATTTTGTAACATAATGAACTTTTATCACTCTTTGAGTGCTTTCAGTGACAAAAATTCAATTAAATTGTACCAACATAAATAATTATCACTAATTATATTATTTTGTAACATAATGAACTTTTATCACTACATGCATGTTTTCAGTGACAAAATATTAATTGTCACTAATACTTTTGTCACTAAACACGATTTTTTTTTAGTATAGGAAGGGAGATATAAGGTTGGACTTGGAGATATGGAGTGTAAGGAGACTTGGTGAAAATTATTAAAAGAAAGCACAAAATACAAGCCCCAAATCCTATGCAGAAAAAACGCTCACATAATACTTCGCCGTCCAAATTTTTTTTTCCCTTTTTTTCATTTTGGAATATTCCAACTCTTTTTTTCTACTTTAAATAAGAAATAATTTTCATACATAAAAATTAATAAAATACATTTTTTATATTTTATTAATTAACTTTATACTCATATACTCTATTTTTATCTTAATTCATGTGCTCAGGTCGTTTGGAAAGAAGACAGGACGGAAGTAGTATATAATCAAACCAGTAATAATGTAGATTGAATCTAGTGAACATTGATATTTTAAATGTATATATATATATATAATAACAGTGTACTATAGTACATGACGCACCCACTAGCTACTTTAAAATTAAGACTACTTTTTCGAAAATATTATTTTTCTTTAGATGGAACAACATGACGACATAGTGTTTACTTTAATTTGTTTGTAAGTAATTACACTTAACAATGCTCTTTTTTTTAGGAGAAGGTAAGTCACGTCTTGTTTAAATGTCATTTTTTTTATAAAATTTGGATGAAGTGTTGTGAATGGGTGGGAGTGAAGACCACCTTATTGTCTAAACCTTCCATCAATCTCCTTCACTTTTTCAATTTAATAAATAGGAGGAATGACAAAATTGATTTTTGATGGAATTTGGGAATGTTTGGTTCGAATAATTTAGAAAACTAGGAACAAAATGATATTTGAGAACAAGTGGATTACTGAGGAGGAAATTATTTTGGAGCTTAAGAATAGAGTGTGGAGTTGGATTAGAGTTGGGTTAACGAAGCTTAATGACATTTATTTTAATGAGTGGTCTAGAACTATTCAATGTATCTTTTGAGCTATTAGTGTAGACATTTATATCAAGGATTGAAATTTCGCAAAATTTCGCCGAAATTTCGGAAATTTGAGGGTACCGATATAGAAATTCACTTCAACGATTATTTTTCCAAAATTTCGAGAAAATTTCGAAAATTTCGGGAAATTTCGGTTACTATATTGATATCGGTCCAGGGTAATTCAAAATGTGCAGATTATCGAGAAATATCGTGGAAATTTCGATAATTTATCGGTCAAAATTTCGGGAAATTTCGGGAAATAAATTTTTTTTTTTCAATTCTCAATCCTCGGGACTTGGTACCATTATTGTTTAGACCAAGATGGTCTTTCTTCTTTTACATTTGAGGCTCATAGGACATCATTTTGGTATTAGTTGTGTAATATTCAATAATTATGAACAATTGTTGTGTCGTTTTATATTTCTTACATATGTTTTCTTGATATGTTTGTTGTAAGATTCTCATTTTATTGAGATTTTAAGTTCAATTAATGTATTAAGACTAGTAATAATATTGTCTAAAATTTCATGTTAAATTTCCATCATTTTAATGAAATTTCCGTGAATTTTCTATTTTTTACCGATATCGATATTCGATATCGATATTTCCACCGATATATCCATAAGTTCAGGGTACCGATATTTCCGTCGATACCGATATTTTCATCCTTGATTTATATAAACACAATTATGTGTATTTTGTAAAAAAGAGTATTTCGATGCCTTTTTAGAAAATTAATGAAACTTGTTTGCTCATAAAAAAAAGTAATTACACTTAACAATTACATGTGAATGAAAAATGGAAAACGAAAGAAAATAAAATTAATGGACCATTTCTATCAATTATTACAATAACAATAAAATCTTTATCGATCATTATCCATGAACAAACCCTGAATGCTATTCTTCAGTTTCATATCCACTTCCTACCAAGACGACACATTTAAAAAAATGTATGTGGATTTGGAAATAATTAATAAAATAAATGAAGTGTATTTTATTTAATTTTACGAGTGTAGGTATTTGTGAAACATTCTAATAATATCAAGGGTGTAAATGGCGCTCGGTGGGCGGTCGGGTACATTCAAGCGCCAAGACCGCCTAGGCGCCAATGTTTTTTAATATATTTATAATTATTTTTAAAAAAATTCTACTAATATTAATTTTTTCTAATAAAAATTTACATTTCACAATAAATTATAAACTTAAAATATAATTAATAGTTTAATACCCAAATGCATTTTTCAGAAAATACAACAAGTCCACAAAATACAACTAGTCCGCTTCTCTCTCTCTTTCCCTTTCTCTTCTCGTTTCTTTCATTTTTTTTAGTTTAAGTAGTGTTCCTTAATTATTTATTAGTATTACTTTAGTTATTAGTTTATTTATTGTTTAAATTTAAAAAGGTACATAACTCAAAAAAATGAAAAAATAAAATCGCCAAAATCCGCCAAAACCGCCATATTCTTGTCGCCGTCTAGGCGCCGCCAAATACACTTTCCTCCTTTTTCCACTGCCTAGGCCTAGGCGTCGGCGGCCGAGTGCCGCCAAGAGCCTAGGCGGCCGCCATTTGCATCCATGAATAATACAATTAGTGTGAAAGAAAGTAATTGTGGAACGAAAATTCCTACTTAAATTTATTTTTGCAAGATTCTCATATTTATATAAAATATCATTATTTTTTACATTTAATTAAATTAATTTCACTATTTTAATAATATAATTTTAGGCATTAATTTCAACACTCTAATCAATTATACTCTAATTTTTTTCTTAGAAAGTGTGCAAAGTAAAATGTAAAAATTGTCTTCGAGGACAGGGGGTGTATCACTTGAAAAAAAATTATTTAATTATTTTAAGAAAAATGCACAAAGCTAAACATTGTACATTAAATAAAAGGTGACTTACATATAAGTTCAAAAAAGTCACTATATTTACAAATAAGTGCTGTGCAAATATTTTGAACATATTTATAAATATAGTGACTTTTTTGAACCTATATGTAAATCATCATTAAATAAATTGTATATTATTTTTCAAAAAATATATATAGAATGTATCAATTTAAGCCAAAAATTAAAAAATGATACACTTTATATTAAAAGTGATAATATTTCTACTGAAGAATGATAATACTCTATGGCCTCATAAGACAGTTCCATATACGTTGAGTTTTGATTAATTCTTGACGAAGAGTGTCCATTGCTCGTGTCAGTCAAAAATCTGAAAACCTAAAATAAACTCTCTATATCCTGTGATAATTTTTACACTTTTCTTCTCAAAATAAAAACTCCACACAATATTAACACCTTGAAAACATCACTTCAGAGTCAATAAAACACCTTTTCAACAATTAAAAAGTCATAAAATAAAATATCTTAAAATATATGCATAAAAAAGTATGCCAAGAAAAAATGTTTACCAAACATTATTATTTAGGTAACAAGAAAATGCTGATGCTATAATTATTTTTAGGTAAAAAGAGAAAAAAGAAAGGTCCGGTGCTCCCTCCGTCTCCTTATAAGTCAGCTCATATTTTTTGGGCTCGAGTATTAAGAAGTGTAAAAATATTAATATAGTACAAATAATGTGATAGGGAAAAGTGAAAAAGTAACGTGAATAGTATAAAAGGTATTAAAGTGAATAGTAATTTTTTTAAAAAACAGAAAAACAAATGAGCAACATATAGTGGAACAGACAAAAATAATAAAATGAGCAACTTATAATGAGCGCAGAGACTATTTGTAAATCATAATGTTTATCAAACTATAGGCAGCAAAAGCATAATTCATGTGATTTAAAAAAAAAAAAGAGAGATGTATAAAATGTGGAGTGGGAGATATGCTCATGGCATATACCCCTATATTTCACTCTTTTCCCTCACCTTTAACAAAAAGTGCTCAATAATTCCTACTTATGTCACCTCAAATCTTTATTCCTCCATCTCAACACATCTTTATAAGATCCAAATCATCTCTCTTCATCCACCCTCTTGAAATCGCCACAAACTAGCTGCGACCTCCGATGGGGAAGAATGCGGTAGTCGAGGCGGCGCGTGGCGGCAGGAGGGGCAACGCCACCCTGCATGAACGGCGGCAGTGGGATTAATTAATGGATCAAAAATGGTGTGGTTGTTGTTATATAGGGCAACTTCTATCCTTTGGCATTTTGGCTTTTGTGTTGCCAATCTATGAATATAGATGTGGAGACTTTTATTTATATATGTGTGTTGTGTGTTTTTTATATTGTTTGAATAAATGTCTTTGGTTGGATGTTTCTTATTATCTGTTTGCTGAATAATAAATAACTATATGTGGTTTATTACTCAAGTAAAATGACTTTTTTTTTTTTTTTTAATCTAGTCTCTGGAGCCTATCTTGTAATTTTTGTATTTTAATGAAGGAATTGCCAATATATATCTCTATAATTAGTTGCAATTTTTTTGTTCATTCATATTTTTTTGGGAGTATGTCTTTTGTGAACTCGAGTTCACATGAACTCGTATCACTGTTATGTGTAAGTATTATTACTGTTGTAAAAATATACTTAATTTTTTAATAGTGACAATGTATATGCATAACAGTGATAATGTATATATATGATAATGATAATTGGAATCCCGAGTTCACCTTGAACTCGGATTCATACAAATTTTTATCTTTTTTGGTGAGCGCAGCATTAAAAATCTTTGCTATTATAAGGCTGGTGATTTTGTTAATTAAACATACATCAAATCGGTATATTTGGCCAAGTTGTTTAGGAGCTATATACCCTTCCAAGTATTTGATAAAATAAAATTATTTCTTTAAAAATTTATAAAATTTTAAGATAAATTTATTACAACATATAATTATGCTATAAAAAAATAAATTTGAATATCTCAATTTTTTTCATCACCGTTCTAAACCTCCACTCACCTGTCCCACCCAGGACTCCACTACCCTCACCCACCTATTTCAACAAAAAAATATATATTATTCTATATTAAAATTTTAAAAAATTTAATATAAATCACCAATTATCTTATAAATTTTATTAGCCAAATATTTTCACAATTTATAACTTACGTAAATATAACATCTTATAAATTTTAAAATATATAACTTATTACACAGGTGGATCCATACATCGAGTAGAGAGGTGACTCTAATACCATGTATGAAGACCTAACTCTAAACTTAAAACTTAGTTTATAAGTTAGAGGATTGCGCAGGCTTATAAACTCATTTAAGACCAAACTCAGTACCGACGTGGGATATATTAATAATGAAGCCCCTTTTCCTGCCTGGAAAGTCATACAACTTAAAAAAAATACGAGGAAAAAGAAAGCTATGGGAGCAGGATGGTGAAAGTCAGGCCATCGCTGAATAGACGAATCCACCCTATGAGACAAAGTGGATCGAGAAATGGGCCAAATCCGAAAGAAAATTTTAATAGACTGACTAATTAATATAGGTACCCATTATTCATCATCATTTTTATAAGGCACGGGTTATATGCACCCACGTTTATTTGCAGTACACGTACCTCATGAATTATCAATTTTTTAAATAATTTAAATTCTTTTTTTAATTTTTTTTATGTGCACCCACCTTCTCTATCTTCGTCATTCCTTTCCTTTTGTTTCTCACGTTCATTTTTCTCACCTCCACTACATAGTCACTGTAGTATCCCATTAAAACCACGTAATTTCTTATATCACGTCTACTCTCAACTAAATTTTATTTCAAACTTCAACGACTGTCCATCACTGCAATAGCGCCACTTTCCCATTTGCATAACACTCCTATTTGAAAAAATGAAAAAAAAAATAAGAATAGTAGTGAATTTCCCTTCCTCATTTTTTATTCATCCTCTTCATCTTCTCTCTCAACCTCTATTTCTATATTCAAATACAAGATTTTTATTTTTGAATCTAGTTATACGAAATAAAGTACATTTTTCTAAATTTTTTAACGAAATTTTAGTCTTTTTCCGAAAAATCTTGTCAAAATTTTTGTTTCGTTTAATTTTTCGAATTACACCTTCTTTTTTATTTATTTTTTAAAAAAATTGAAAATATAATCTAGCAAAATCTGGTTGGATTGTTTGAAAAAATATATTAATTTTATTTATTTATTATTTGTTTTGTGCTTTTAATTTCACTTTTTTTTTTTGGAATTTTTTTCAAAATTCAAACAAAAATTACTTGATTTTTTCTTATTATTTTCTATTTATTTAGAATTTTTTATTGTTTTTAAAAATTATTATTTAACATATTAATATTTTCCAAAAAAAAAATATAGTTATGTTTTTAGGAGTTTTTTGGGTGTAATTTAAGGAAAAAAAAGGAAAAAAAATCAAAAAAATATTTATTATATTTTATATATTTTTTAATTATTATAATTATGAAGTATGTGTACTTTTAACAAATGTTAGTGCATATAACCTGGGCCTTTTGATAAACGTAGGCCAAGATTATAAGCGTTTCTTTTCAGCCCATTGAGAAAAAAGGCAGAAGCCCATTAAAAAAAGAAAGTAGCAGGGCATTAAAATTGAAGGCAACAGCTTAGCATGGTAGCAGCTTCGTGATAAAAAAAAAATTGGACCCATTTAAAAATAAATTAAATATATTTAAAAAATAATAAATATAAAAAATATATATTTCAAAGCATAATGAAAAAAAAAAGAAAAAAATAAAGGAGAAAGAAAGATAGAAGAGGGTATGGAGGAGGAATTTTAAATGATATTTTTTATTAGAATTTAAAATTTTTTCATTTTAAATATGACTCAAAATTTAACTATTAGAAAATTCATTAACTTATTTGAAGCAAGTGGTTATTTGCATATGAAATCCATAAATTTCAAATCCATCAATTCAAGTGGAGCCTTAGTTAATTTCAAACTACCCATTCTGCACAATCGAGGGGAAAAGGAGCAGCGAGAAAAAAAATTCAGCAACAAAACTGGGGCATAGCGGCCGAAAATTACACTCAAAGGTGTCTTTCACCTATTTTCTCATTTCTCATCATTTTGGAGTTGTAAAAGATGATTTTGAACTAGAATTTTGAGTCTCCATTACCAACAAAAGCCTAAGCTTTCTTTTACCCTTCTTTTATTTTATTTTTGTTATTTAATTTTTGTAATAGTTAAAAATATGATTGTTGCCTAAAACACTTTTGAGGTGGGGCTTTGTAAATATTTAGGTTGAAGTTTATGAGTTAATTCTTATTTATTTGGTATTTGTGTGACTATTCATATTTGTGTGCTAAATTTTAATTTGAAAGCATGTTATTAGTTGCAAATGATAATTTGTTATTTATTGTTGGTTGATTTAGATTGAGAAATTGAATTGACTATTAGAACTTGAGTGACCTAATTTATTATGATATTGAGAGAGAATTAATTTATTCTGAGGAATTTTAATGATCATCGGTACTATTTTGGTTTGTAACAACTTATTAAGTAGAAATACAAGCTTGTATGTTTCCTTTGGATTAATTAGATTGAAAAATTAGTTAATTCTTCTTAAGTGATCATCCCTATAGAAATAAGCACAATACTATTTGATTGAGTCTTTAGTTATAAATGAATATGTAGACATTCCTATGCCTTGAACCTCTTTTTCTCTTATTAAATTTTATTTGTCTATTTTTGTGGTTTGAATTGTATGAAATTTTATTTGATTGCTATTTCTATTTTCTTACTAGTGACATTTAGAGTAGATAATATAGAAATAGCTCAAGTTCACAACACCTTTAGTTAAGTGATCTTTCTCGAAAGAATAAGATTATTTCATACTCCCTCCGTCCCAGCTCTTTTTTCCAAAAAAACCTGGGCACACGGATTAAGAAAAAGTAAAGTATGTGAGTGTGATGTTAATTAATAAAATATAAAAATTGTACTTTACTGACTTTTGTGAGTGTAAATTATTTCCCTTTTAAGGTGGGAAAAAAGAGTTAGTACATCCCAAAATATAAAATGTGGAAAAAAGAGTTGGGAAAGATGGAGTAATATTATTATATTTAATCCTTTCTCATAGAATTGGCTCGTATTGATCATCCAACAATTAATGCTATATATTTACGGTTATTTATTTTAAGTAATACTCCCTCCGTGCCAAAACTACTTTCACATTTTTTTTTATTTGGACTTCTCAACTCTTCTTTCACACACTTAAAAAGGAAACTTTTTTTACTCACAAAAGTAAACAAAATACACTTTTTCTTATTTTATTATTTAACTTTACACTCACATACTTATTTTTTCTTGGTTCGCGTGCTCGGGACTACTATGAAAGTAGTTTCGGGACGGAGGGAGTATTAGATAATATTGGAACAAGCTTATGATATCCAATTTGAGTTGAGTTGGCTTTTAGTATATAATAGTAACAACTATCATACATTTCCAAAGGGTAAAGGAAAAGTATAATTGATATGAATCCAATGATCAATTGTTCCTATTTTAAATTTATAAATTATATTAAAATATTAAAACGTAAAACACATTTGTCAGAATTTACAGAAGATATGTTGGGGGTATCTTTTTCAATATCTTTTCTTCGAAATCAAACCAGATGCATAAATTTATATTTACTCTCACTTTTCTCCTCATACAAAAACGGGATTTTGTAGAGGGAAACCCCCAATTTAACCTATATTTAGTGTAGTTTTATATTTTTCATATTTAGGGTGTGTTTGCAAGAGATTAAAAAAAGTGTAGAATCACTTTTTCTTGGGATAGGTTGAGTCTCACCAACTTTCCAAAAAAAGTGATTCTTCACTTTTTTAATCATTTGCAAACACACCCTTAATTATGTACATCAAATACGAAGACTCACATTTGCATTTTTTTGGTAAGTATGATTTTGTGGTAGGTCTAATTTTATATGCAACAAGTGTAATTTAACTGTATTTTTAAAAGATTATTTCCATTTTTATTTTATTAAAAAAATCATATTTGACTTTCAATAATAATAATAATAATAATAATAATAAAAATAATTTAAATAAAATATTTAAATGATATAATATACATGATGCACAACAAATTTAGTCGAATAAAGATTATTTTATTAATGCGTTTGTGGACCTTGGCATCTAATCCAAGTAACTAAATCCGAATTTAGGTTCTAGAAGTCTATGTCAATTAATGTTCTTTCTCACCAATCAATTTCTTTTTAAGTAGGTGTGCTCGGTTGAAGAGACGTTTGATTTAAATTCTTTATTAAGAATGTGAATGAGAATAACAATATATCCTCTCTATACCTTTTGATATGTTTTAGAAGAATAATAGTTTTTTAAGCTATTGTATTATTTGTGTTGTGTTCTACTTTTATATATAAAAAAATGCTCCTCTCATTCTTTAAAATATTGCATTATTGTATATGCATAAATTTAAAAAAGAAAAAGGTAAAAATATTATGAGTGTACTGTGAGATTCACTTATATATGAATAAAATAATTTAAATGTAAAAATGATAATAAATGTGATGATTTAAGAAAATAAAAGATGCATATTTTTAGGGGAATGAAAAAGAAAATAATGTATTAATTTAATGAACAAATAAAGTATTAAAATATGTTGTTGATTGCAGTATATAAGTGAATAGTTGAAGAAAGACAATTATAGAAGGAGTAATGGTTTAGTCAAAATGAGATAAATGGTTACTCCATCTATTCATAAATTTGAAATTTATGTTCACTTATTTTATTTATCAATCCATAAAAATGTGCATATTTTTTTATTAAAATAATTATTTTACTAGCATCCTCCAATTATAATATAATTAATTACAAATATGCATTGACTTTATACTCACATTAATTATTTTATTAACATCAATTATAATCTCACTTTATCTAGCTATTTTATTAAATACTTTATAAAATATTTTTAATGTGTGTTCAAAATGAATGTGCGTACAAAATTTCATGAAGAGATGGAATATTTTATTTAATTGGGAAATCAGTGTTACTCATGGAAAGTTTTTGTTCTCATAATAATGAATCGCCATAAATATTAGGGATGAGAATGGTGCGGGTTCAAATTTAAACTCGGACCCATTACGAACCCGTCCCGTACGGATCGGGTAAAAACTCGGTCAAACGGGTCGCGGGACGGGTTTGTACCCGTTTGACCAAAAATCTGCCAGGTCTAGGACGGGTCTTGGTATTAGGTGGACCCGCCCCGTATATATGTATATATATATATGTTAATTAAATATAAATAAATATATTATATTATATATGTATAATTAAATATATAAGAATTAGACTATTAATTAACATATTCATTAAATTATTAGATTAGATATGTTCATAAAGTCACGAGCAAAAGTTGTACAAAATTAGGGTTCATTAATTTTTTTATTATTTTAATTTAAATGAACAATATATGTATGATTTTAAATATTTAGATTTAATATGTTGAAACTTGAAATTGATTATTGTGCATATTTATTATTGTTTAAACCATTCATATGCATGTTAAAATATTTTGTGTAATGCAGATATGTATGATAAAAATAAAATAGAATAAAAAAATAGTCGGGTAGGCGGGTAAAACCCGCTGGGTTCGCGGGGCGGGTCGGGACGAGTCCAACTCCAAATTAAAACGGGGCGGGTCTCTGATCCAAAAAATTCTTCACGGGACGAATCCTGGGACAGGTCAAACCCGCCCCGTTGCCATCCCTAATAAATATCATATACTCTGTTAATTTGATTGATCAGAACTCCCCACTAAATTCCCATTTATAAACTTAATAGAGATAAAATAACTTTGATTACACATTTTTACAGGAGCATATTTTGAAATTTATAAGCTTAATATTTCAAGATATATACAACTTACAAATTATTTTAAAAAGTTTACAAACCAGCCAAACATCTTCCTAGTTGTCTTAAGAGTAGCAACCACTCAATCTGCATTTCTTGCCCACATCGTCTCCCTTTTCCCACCATTTTTCCATCATAAAAATGTGTACAAACATCCCTTTTCATGCTCACATGACACACATCAAACATATAAATGTACATGCTTTTCTTACCCCCTACGTTTGATCATAACCACCACCCCCCCCCCCCCCTACCAATAAAAACACCACCACCCAGGCCACATGCAAATACAAACTAACTCAAAACTTCATAAATTCAAACCTAAGCAACATCCTAGCTACCTACACCATGAACACCAAAACCACCACATTTTTCTGGATCACCACCATAGTCACCTTGCTTCTTTCCATCATACTTTACCATTCTACTCACTCTAATTCTAGCCTAATTAGTAGCCTCTCCGGAGTCGAGTTTTTCGGTAGGGTAGTTGGTGAACTAGGGTTAGAAGAAATTCTTTTATCCACTGACATTGTAGAAAGAATTGTCTATAGGAGAAACCACCGCCGCCGCCACCACCACCATCATCGTAGAAGGAGGAATAAGAGTTCATTATGTAATGGCAACCAATGGAAGTCTAACCTCATATCCTTGTACAATGCTAGTCTCATTTTGACGGTTGATTCGAGAGGATGCGCGAATTTTAGCAGTGTGCAGAAAGCGGTAGATGCGGTGCCCGATTCTACCCGTGCTTGGACGCTTATCATTGTTGATTCGGGCACATATAGGTACATACTCCTCAGAATCTTGATGCTCCATTTGGATTGATGAATTTGAAATCCATGGATTTCACACATACAAATAACTACTCTACCATTAATTTATAAATACTTAGATTTTATTTTATGTTTAAAATGGAGGAATTCTAAATTCTCTTCAAACTCATGTCATTTGAAATCCCTTCTCTCTACTCCTTTCCATCTCTCATTTTTCTTACTTTTTTCCTTCTCTCCCATCTCTTTATAATTCCTAAATTAAAATGTATGTTTTTACATGTATTTTTGTTTAAATACATTCATTTTCAAATCCATCCATCCAAGTAGAGCCAGAGCGTATGTTTGTTTTGAAAATTAGGTGTGCGTAGCAAATCATGACTTTGAAATCTTGGAATGTGAAAACTTGATGAATAGTAAAAATTGTGTTTGTTTTGAGATTTTGATAGGATCGGATGTTATTTTATGTCAAATTAGAGTGTGAAAATGATTGATATTATATAATTTTTCTTAAGCTACTTTTCATATTATAGTATCACTTTTGAGATGTTTTTTTTCTTCAAAAATTAGATTTTATATTTCAAAATTTAAAATCGATTCTAATTCAGAATTTTAGAAATTAATTAAAAAAAGGTAAAATATTGTATGAAAATATTTCATGATAAACTTACCATGAACTATTTTCACACACAATTCTATATGTCTACCTACTACCACATTGGACAAAAATAAAAAATAATCAACCATGCAACTCCCTATATATTCATAACTATTTCAAAGTTTCTTAAATTTAGAAATTTTGATTGTTAAAAATCACTAGAAAAAAAACATTAATGTCATAATGAGGGGAATAATTAATTCTTATAATATTTAACTATATAAAAATATTTTCTTAACATATACAAAGAATATATAAAAAATGTAAGGAAACAATATATCCCGCTCGGCCGTCAGTGTATTTTCTAATAAATATTTAATTTAAAAAATAAATTTCTTTTTAAAGCAAATATTTAATTTCTTTTACACATACAATATTTAATTTATTTTTATAAAAGAATAAATTTCTCCAGTAAATGTAAAGCAAATAATTTTGAACTGAATTTTTACAAAATCATGGTGTTTTCACGTTAATTAAGAATACTAGTATTTTCACCCGTGCGATGCACGATCAATAATATTTATTAAATAAAATTAAAATTCTATTAATATCATTACTTATCTTATAATATGAATGAATTTAAAATTACAATGTCGAGTATTAATTCTCCTATATGCTACTCTCTATGTTTAAAAAAATATTGCACAATTCATTATTCACAAAATTTGATTTGGGCTAGATTTCGGGTCAAAATACGGTAAAATTGACCTGAATTCAGGTTGATTTTTTTTCTCAATTTGCAAACTTTTAAAAGTTATTATCCTTCAATTGACAGTCTGAAAACGTTGTGGTCTTTATTTTGCTAGCTCAATAAGTTATTTTTCTTTTTTTTTTTTCAGTCCGTAAAGTTATGATCCTCATTTTGCTACCCTTTTAACTTACGGTTTTGAAAAAAATATTATTCTCATCTCGTGTTGTGCACAATTTAACATTCATAATATTTTAATATGAGATAAAATATATTACAAATCTAAACCAAGTTTATTCTGTTCTCCAACTAATTGTTATTTATTAATTTTTCAACTTTTTTGTTAATAAATTATTTATGTGAGGTGATATGTGTATAAGTACCTCATAATTATTTAATTAATTAATTATATATATTTATATTATCTTTTAAACTAACAAAATAATAAAATTTTAAATATAATATTTAATATTGAAAACACTAATAAATTTTTCTTAAATTTAAGTAGTCACCTATATATCAAAATCAATAAATAAAAAATATTAAGATAATAGATTAATAATTTAGATTTGAATTTTATCTTATATAGAATATGAATGTGAATTAAAAATTTTAAAAAAGATAATTAATTAGAATAATAGAAGAGATGCACCGATTAAAATTAAAAAATAGTTTACACCTTTATATGTACTCTATTGCATAAGACACCTTTATAGTATGATGCAGAATATAGCTAGTATATATATATGTGTAAATTGAATATGAAAAAAATAGTTTAGAGTATGAAATTTTATTTTTGAAATCAGTCAAAACATTGAAATATAATTTATTGAAAATACATTTATGTTATTATGAGTTGAATCAGAACTTGTTTATATTTTGCAAAAGCATTGAAACACCATTTAAATAAGGTTAGTCTTTTGAAATAAAATTTACTGAAAATGCATTGATATCATTATAAGTTGAATTATAATTTATTTATATTTGCAAAGAATTTGAAAAGCCACTTAATTAAATAAGGTTAGTCTTTTCAAATTTTCTCATTAAGTTAAATAATAATGTTAATAATTTTAGAAAATAGGTTATAAATTTAAAAAAGTTTCAAAAAAAGGAATAAATTTTGTTATTATATAGTTATAGATTATACTGAAAAATTACAGTTGAATTGTCATTAACTACTCAATGTAATCAATCCAAACTGTTTAAAGATAACTTGAATTGCACGACGCACCTAATGCTACAATACCTCAGCAATTTTTTTTTTACTATTGCAGGGAAAAGGTAGCAGTGAACGTGAACAAAACAAATTTGATAATGGAAGGTCAGGGTTATCTCAACACAGTCATAGAATGGAATGACACGGCCAATTCAACTGGGGGCACAATCTACAGCTCTACATTTGCTGTCTCTGCTCCCAATTTTGTAGCTTACAACATTAGCTTTATGGTATTATTATTTTATAATTTTTTTTAAATGGATATATTAATTATATATATATATATATATATTTGCAAGTAATTAATTAATTAATGAATGTTTGAATTAATTAATTAATTAATTAATTCAGAACACAGCTCCATCGCCAGATCCTGGAGAAGTAGGAGCACAAGCAGTGGCATTAAGGGTGACAGGTGATGAAAGTGCATTCTATGGTTGTGGGTTCTATGGAGCACAAGACACACTGAATGATGATGAGGGCAGGCATTATTATAAAGAATGTTACATCCAGGGATCCATTGATTTCATTTTTGGAAATGCTAGATCACTCTTTGAGGTAATTCTCTATACATTCCATATACTTCCTTCATCTGTAGGAATTTACACCCTACAGGACAGTGCATTTTTTAAGAAAAATATGTTTTATATATAAAGTAGTGGCATATGAGTAAATATGTGTATAGATTTGTGAGTGTGCACGTAAATCAATATTTTTTTTTTAGTAATGTGCAAATTTGTGTGAGACATCCGAATAAAGAAAGTGTGCAAATTTCTGCGGGACGGGGGGAGTATATAGTGATCGACGCAAAAAATGAGACGGAGGGAGTATTTAGTGATCGACGACAATTGGTAATATATATATAATAGTGAGACATTTGCATATTAGTTCAAAAAAGTGACTATTTTACAAATTTATTTAAATTATTAGTACAAAAGAATAATTTTTTTCTGCATAGAACCAATTTGTAATTAGTATTAATTTTGTGAACTATTTATAATTTTTCCTATAATAAATTCTAAAATTTGAGGTGGGATAAGCTGAAAAACAAAACATTATACGCCTTCGATGCGCCGCGTAATTGGTGTCATTTGAACTCAATTTTGATCAAAGTTGACTTATTTTATAAAACAAACAAAAAATATATAAAATGAGTGGTATTATTTTAAGTGAGAAAAAATATTGGTTTGTGAATTGAAGTGTGTTAGTGCATTTTCATTATCCAATTAATGTTTTTCATCATACAAGTTGATATATTTCATCGCAACATTTTGACCATTTATTTAATATTTTAATCAAAAAATAAAATCAGGTTAAATTATGTTAGACAGATGCATTGGTGTAATTGGTGTATAGATGTATAATTCAAGCAAAAATTAATAAATTTAAATCGTGGTATATAAAACAAATGAAGAAAACAAGAAGGAAAAACATTAGTAATTTACCTAAAATTTTTTATGAATTAAAATTATTCTAAAATTACTAATATATACCGTTTCATATCCTAATATTGTTTACACATGCATGCCGCCGTGCTTAAATTAATAAAGACGAATATAGGAAATTGCTTTAGCATGAAAAAGTTGTTCATATAAAATTTATACTATTTAATTACATTCATTGAAATTATTAGACATATTTATTAATATTGTATATTATTTAACACTATAATTTTATTTTACAAAGTTTAGTAGTATCAGTACTGAATATTAATAGTATACATAGTCACATCAATGAAGTAATCTCTTAAAATTTAATTGTCTAATTCTTTTTCACAGAAATATACAGTAAAGTATCACGCCCCCTTAAAATTATCATAATTATCACTCTCCATTGACCCTTAATTAACAGAGTATATATATATATTAGACATGTAGTTTCCTTCTATATTAATTAATCAAAGAGAATTGATGAAAAGTTTTTAGCAAAACCTTTATATAATAACTTAATTAGCTTTTAATTTCAGTTATAAATAAAATTCAATTAATTATTAATTTGCATGAAGGATTGCACGATAAATTCGACAGCAAAAGAGGGGGGGAGTGTGAGCGGAAGTATCACGGCTCATGCACGAGACTCAGCGAACGAGAAAACGGGCTTCTCGTTCGTGAAATGCAGCATCAGTGGCACTGGAAAAGTGTGGCTGGGCCGAGCTTGGGGCCATTACGCCACCACCGTCTTCTCCAAAACATACATGTCCGAAGTAGTTGCCCCTCAAGGCTGGAATGATTGGAGGGACTCCTCTAGAGACCAGTAATTTCTCACTTATATATTACCTCGATAAAATTGAAAAAATATGACTTATCAAAATAACTAATATTCCTCTTTTAATTGTTGCAAAAAATTGACCCCAGGTAAATTCTCAGGCAAAAACAATTATGGTATGTTTGTTTTGGGTATGATTTTGAAATTCTAAAATGTGAAAATCTTGATAAATAGTAAAAATATTTATTTGTTTTGTGATTTTGGTAAGGTAGGATATTATTACCTTATGTCAAATCAGAGTGTGATAATAATTGATGTTATAGATATAATAATAGGTATTTTATGAGTATTTTACTAGATAGAGTAGTAATAGATATTTTTAGGTGTGGAATGAGTTTGAAATTTGAAAATCGAATATTAAAAGTCAAACTCGTGTGGAGCGTGATCGAAAATCCTACGTCCATCCGAGTGAGTCTCAGAACAAACATACCTATAGAAAATGGACCGTATGTGAATTTATCCGAGGTCCTTTTTTTTTTTTTTTTTTTTGCAATGATTTGAAAGATCAGCATTTGCCCTCCAAATATTGCGTGTTTGGTCCTCAAAGTGCAAAGATAAGTCATATATTTTAGATTGATTTGTAATTTTATTCATAATTTGGATCTTTCAATTTTATTTATATTATTTTGGAATAATTTTCAGAACAGTTTTATTCGGAGAGTACGAGTGCTACGGGCCAGGGGCCAACAGTACGGATAGAGTAGAATACGGGAAACAGCTGACGCAATCTGAAGCAGCTAAATATGTTGCAGCTTCATTCATTGATGGCGAAGACTGGCTTGTTTCTGCCTCCAAAAATTCTCTGCATGTTGATATTGATCAAACGGATGTCATTCAAGTTGCTGAAAATTAGTACCATAGATAAATATTGGACACAATTTGATTCATATTTATAGCGGCTAACTATTATGTGAATGATATACACAATAAATAGTACAGTGAACAATAATGTATTCATAAGTATTTTGAAATTTGATTGTTATAGAGATAGATAACATAAAATATTAAATTTAAACTAATTACATCACAATATATATGTACTAACATCATATTGTGTATGAATTAACATGATCTGTATCATGCATGCTACTGTAAATGAACTAACACCACACGCCGAAATATACATTACTCTGTGAATTGAAATATATGTTGTGTACGAAAACTGCTTCCGTGAGTATTATTTCACGTAGAGGCAGCTACAAAAAAGAGACAATTTTTTAGTTTTATTATAAAAATAAGCAAATGTGTAATTTTAATAATATTTGTACCATCATTCTGAGTGTGCATTTTTTATCATTTTTGCATACTTATTCCTCTTTGTAATTTAAGGAAAAAGTGTGTCATTCTTTTTTTTTTTTTTTCCAAAATATATTACCCATATATGATATACATAAATCTAATATTGTTATAAGTTATTTCATTTAACATATTGTTTGGTCATGTGAATTTATGCTAGTAACATGTACGCACAAACGATGAGTTATTTTCAACAAAATTTAGAACGTGTAAATGAATCAATTAAGTACCCATTTGGCAAAGCTGGTCTGGTCCAAAAAAGACTCCTTATATATTTTCTTGAGTTGACTTTATTTTTTTTTATGTTTGATAAATTGTATAAAGAAAACAAAAATTTGTTTGATAGATATTAAAAAGGATAAAAAATTGTGGATCATCTCATCTTCACCACTCTTTTAACAGCTTCCAAGTCGCTGGAAATTGGAACTCGATCTTCACCGCCCAACAGCCATGAAGGAATCGCGCCGCCTCTGCTATAGTACCGATGAAGACACCGTCGTTCCGGCGCACAACCACCGTTCTCGATCCAAGCCCTGCCACACCATTTCGACGTTGTGGAGAAGCCGCGTCCACTGTCGAAGTTGCACAGCGAAGCAGAGCCCATTCGCAGCCTGCAACCGTCTGCCATAATCATTGTTAAATCGAAGCTTCGCACCACTGTCTCTTTTCCTCATCGCACCGGAGTTTCTCCGCCACAACCAATTAAAAGAAATCACAACCTGTTTCTTATCGCTGGATTTCATGTCTTGACAATTAAAGAAATCACAGCCAATTGAAGAAATCACAACCAATTGAAGAAATAGTCAGCGATCCCATCGCCATTGCGCCACCGCCGCGTCGCCGCCTCTGGTGAAGTGGAAGAATATGGGAGAGGAAATGGCCATGAAACTGTATCGGGGCCTTAGGATCTGTTCCAATTTCCAAAGAAGAACATTAACTTTCAAGAAAATATAACATGGGCTGGGCTTTTCACGGGTCTCCTTTAAAAAATTTATAGTATACCAAACACATAAAATAATTTTTTTCATACCTTTTTTAGGCTATTAAATGGACCTAAATGTTCTAATGCTATATAAAAATTTTCGCAAATTCTCATATACAATATTGCACCATACTCGACCCGTGCAATATTACCAAATAAAAATTCGTGGATACAATAAAATTTTTAAGAAAAATTCTCGCCACTTTCAAAATGTATATCACATGAACATATTTGTGCTACTGTAAGACAAAATATGTGTTATTACATCTTAAAAAGTTAATGAAAAAAGTACAAATTGGTTCAACAAATTTTCACAGATTACAAATTGGTTTATGTGCAAAAAAAAAAAAAAACTCTTCCGTGCAAATTTTTATGAACCAATTTGTAAATATAATGATTTATTTGAACCAATATGTAAAGCACCCAAAGTTAATTTTTTGTACTTTTAAAGTAACTATAAGAATAATATGTATTTTTACAAGAACAAATATGTGTTTCTTAATTTATTTTTCATTTTATTATTAATTTTATGTTGATAATATGTTGCTAATGTAATATTACCTTACATGTGTTACTATCTCGATACTCCCAAAATGTATACCACAAGAATATATGTGTGCTACTGCAAGACAAAACATGTGCTACTACATCTTAAAAAATTAATTTTATCGAAATCCCAGAATGTATACCACATGAACATATGTGTGCTACTGTAAGACAAAATGTGTGCTACTACATCTTAAAAACTAATAATTTCTATAAAAATCAATAAATATTTATGGAAAACGAATATTTTTTCTTATAATAATACACATATTGATCTTACATTGTATTAACATGTTTGCTTTTTACAAAAACAAATGAATATATGTAAAAATAACAACATTTGTTCTTATAGTAGTACACATTTGACTTTATAATAGCATAAATTTACTCATACAGTATCACCAACTGGAAGCGAAAATCCTGAAATTTAAAAATTGTCCAAATCCGACCCAACCCGTTCAAGATCCCGAATTTTGTTACTTTGACCCTATTGACTCGTGAATTTTCAAAATTTTCCTTTTTTTTACATATATTGCATCATGCAATATTGGACGGGTGAGCTAGTCAAAAACTTTATCTCGTGTTAATATTTGAATTTGTTGTGAATTATATATAGAATCGATGCATCTATATAAATTTTGTAACAAGGATTTGTCTCACCCTTAGTACATCCTATCAACACAACAGGAGATTGTTAATTATCATATACTTTATGCCCAGTACATATATCTCACCCTTATCTAAATTTGTGGTACTATTTGCTTCAACGTAGCTAATTATATATCCAACTAGTTCTGTGCATGTATTTAAAGTTTTTGTCGAGTAGTTATTTTTCATTTTTCTTGCCCTATAGTATGTTTCACGTCTCTTTGGATCTACCATATGTTGCCATTGTAATTACAAATTGTTTATTACTGCATTACACACGTGTTGATGGTGGAACACAGAATTAAATACTAAAAATTGATATATTCGAGGATCCAAATGACTTAGGATCCAAGTACTACCTTCGTCTCTAAAAAATTTACGGTACTTTTGGGATACTATTTTTAAGAAAAAAGTGTAATGAATAGAACGTGTATGGTGGAGATTGTAAGTTAAAGATTTTAAAGGTGGAGATTTAAAGGAATGTTTCTAAGGAGTATACAAATTTTTATAGGACAAATTTAAAAGAAAAATATGCAAACTTTTGTGGGGCAGATGTAGTATATAGGAGCATCATAAGTTTTTTTTGATCGGACAATGTTAATTGTTAGTAGTTAGAAGTTACTTCACCAAGTTGTTAATGAAATAATCGACATGCGTGCTTAAGAAAGTAATTAACCAAGTCCGGATTGACGTGTCCAAGAGAATTGATCAAGCACGAAGAAAGAACCAGATCGAAGAACGCTCTGACGAGTCACCAATTATTAACGAAGTAACTTGGTGACGAGTCAGCAGCTTCTAAGTGAAGCAGGCTGCTGATCAGCAGCTTATGATGAAGCAGGCTGGTGATGATCCAGCAGCTTGTATTTTCTATATAATGTAACCGAATTCATTCGAATAAGATACGAAATTTTTACCCTAACGAAGTTCTGCTCGAACGACGAGCTTATATACGACCTACCTGCTTACTCATAAAACCTCGTATCATTGTCTATTTCAACATATTGTTGGTGTAATCGATGTTATTATAGTCACATAATCGTGTTTACGAAAATTACATCAACATTTTGGCGCTAGAGGAAGGGCACGAACCTTCGGTTTTGAAAAGTTATTTGAAGATTTAAAGGAGATTTGAAGAAATTATTTGATAAGAAGGATTGCCGGAGGATGGCGGCTCTGGTGATATTACAAGGAAAAGGTATATCAAGGATGGCGAAAATTGTTTACAATCAGGGAATAATTGGCGAAGCACGCAATCAGAGATACAAGGCTGTTTAAAAATATATATATGTATCAACAACGTCAATGATCGGAGGCGGATCCGAGACAGGCGAGGCAACACCCACCTTCCGACGTCCGCAAGGCGCGGCAACGCCCACTTTTCGCCATCCACTCTGATTATTCATTCGGGACATTTGCAACGCGGACCCGATACAGACGAAGCGACGCCAGCAGACGCAGGATTTGTCCCGGACGGACCGGCGCCGCCTTCGCCGGGAATCACGAGACACGCGCCATGGCTGGAAATCGAGGCATGGAACCATCGCAAGCGCCGCCAAAAATCGGGCTCCCTGTTCCGATTCACACACGAGCCACGCCGACCCACCGCCATCGACACTTCTTTTCACGTCGGCTGGAGCTGTTCAGATTCCTAAGCCATGCGAAGCCTTTAGAAAAAAGGATGTATCTGTGTGCTCATTGGAGCGCTTAATAGTAAGGATCAAAGGTTGCAGCGGCCCGTTTCCCAATATTGCCAATTCTCTGAAAGTCATTGCTCGCGTTCAAAGGAGCTGTTCGCTCGTATACCTGTTCGCCGCTGAAGGAATCCTCCTTGTGCACGAGATGTTCGCCGACACGACCTGTTCGCCACAAGGAGACCTGCTCGCTGCAAGAGCTCCTCACCGCAACGAGGTGCTCGCCTGCGGGGCTGCTCACCTTGCGGGCTACTCGCCGTGCGGGCTGCTCGCCGAAGCATACCTGTTAGTCGGTGCCTGAAAAGGTTGCCCGCTCCTTACCTGTTCGCCACAAAAATAAGGAGCTGCTCGCCTATACGAGCTGTTCGCCGCGCCACCCAGCGCATGTTCGCCGCATCGAAGGATGCTTGCCCTCAGGAGCTGTTCGTCAACAAGAGCTGCTCGCCAAAGTCCATGACGGAGCTGTTCGCCAAGAAATATAACAAGTTATTCGCTGCCACGGCTGTTTGCCGCCTAAACGCCAAAAGAAGCTGCTCGTCCGAAAGTGCTGCTCGTCCAATATGTTATTTGCGGCCAAAAATATTCGAAGGCCGTTCGCCAAGTTATGAAGCCTGTACAATAGGCTGTTCGCGAACCCAGCTGTTTGCATGTTAAGTTGAAGTCACCGGCGTCAGAGGAAAGAGTCGAGGCGTGCAAATGTGCTGTGTATAACCAAAGGGATGAGTTTTCCAATCTGAAATCGAGGATGAGAACGTTTGCTGCAGAGGAGCTTCGATAACTACCCACTATTATTAGTGGGTTGACCAATTCAAACAAGTGGGTTGCATACTTTGACCAATTCAAAAACTATTAGTCACGTCTGATGGAGGAATTGCATCAATTTGGTCCCTTTAGAAGACCCAGATTTGGAAATAATTAGCTCAAGGAATTCAAGGGCCTCTCCAGCATATTGGGCCTAGCTAAATTCAAATTGGGCCTCATTAAATTGCTGAAACCACCAAAATTGGGCCTGATTAAATTTAATTAAGCCCAATAATTAATAGCCCATCTCAAATAAATTAATCTTGCAAATTTAAAATTAATTATTTGCAGGATTAATTTGAAAAGAATAAAAAATTACTTTTTCGAGTAATTAAATTTCCCGAGGAAACAATTGTTTTTAAACAATTAAATCCGAAGGAAAAATTGCTTCTTAAAGCAATTAAATTCCAGAGGAAAAAATTGTTTCTTAAAACAATTAAATTCCCAGCGAAAAAATTACTTCTTAAAGTAATAAAATATCCAGAGCAAAAAATACTCCTAAAGCAATTAAATGCAAGAAGTAAAGCCCTGACAACGAAGATCAATCACAGTCCAAGAAGTGCAGAAAATTGGCGGCCTTGAAGATTAATTCCAATTGCATATCAAAGAATACATTTGCTTGCAAAGAAATTGCTTATATATTTCCAGAAGAATTGCCAATCATCCTTGAAGATCTTCGCTCGCAACTGGAAGAATTTAAAGATAAAAAATTAGCGGACCTGCGAAGAATTACACTAGCTGCTCGCCTGCTCACCTGCTCGCTTGTTCACCTGCTCGCCTGCTCGCCTGTTAGCCTGCTCGTCTGCTCGCATGCTCACCAGAAAGCAGCTGACATTACATAAATATCTCGTGAAGTATCTCAACCTCATGCAATATCCCATGGGAGGGGTAGTAATCATCAAACTTGGAGAGCACCTACACATGTGCAATCAACGACGATTCATAATGCTACAACGACGATTCATAATGCTACAACAAACATACAACAGTTGGAGAACAATGATGTTCCGGCTATCCAAAATATTACAGCAACAACAACAAGGGCGAGCAAGTCCATCTGAGATACGACTTGAACCAGAACCAGTCCATGAACGAACTGTTCAGCGTCAACCAGAAAATGAAGCTGATAGCGAGCAATGGAAGAAACAGATCATGGAAAACAACCGTCAGTTCATGAACGACTACGTCAGCCAGCAATTAAAAGATTAGGCTCTGAAGGTACCCAAAAAGCCACCAAGATTCCTACGAAGTCACACCCAGGAGACAGAGTATACAACGATCAACAAAATCAAAGAGCCCCAGCACCTGAACGGTCAATGGCAATTCAGGGTGTTGCTGGAAATAAACAACAAGATGAACAAACTAGAATTCTGGCGGCTCAAGTGGGACAGAACTATATGCAAGAATTATCTGAATTGCTCCCATTCTTGCAGGACCCTGAAGATATTTCACGGGTGACGACTCTTTATAAAGTATTGAAAGAGCAACAGCAAGGTGCAGCCGGTCCCATTGGTACACGACCTGATCTGAGGCCTATTTTTCAACGGGTTGATCAGTGTCCACCAGAGACCGAGGCTGACAGTGAACAGAGAAGAAGACGCGAAGAACGTGGAAAGCAGAAGATGACAGATTGTCTGAGGCCGAAGATGACTGATCGGTTGGGCCTACAAGGTGGAAGAGCACAGAGTGTGATGGATGAATCAAGTCATGGAACTCCACAAAGCAGACCTGTGGAGCGACGAGACTACAGGTCGCACGGCCAACCCCTGTCAGCCTATCGACCTACGAGTCAAGTACCAGAAGCAGACCAGAGATGGCAGTTTTCAGTCCAAGAAAGACTACATTGGCCAGTGGCAGAGAGGCTTGGCCCTGAAGGCGTACTAAAGGCCAGTATGATTCCAGCGAGGTCACACCCGAGTGATCGGGTATCCGACTCCCCTCGCCCAGAGCGAGAGGAACGACCTCCCCGTCCAGGTGTAGAGGCTTCGGATGAAATCTTGCTGTCTATGAAGAAAACAATTGAAGACCTACAGGCCAAGCACAGATCCAACCGAAGGTCCAGTATACAACAACAAACCTGTATAAAGGAAATTCTGATCCGAAGCATCGTGCTTCACTTAAAAGCATCGACTGGCGAACCTTATTCAAGAAGAAGTGCCCAGAGCTCCAGATCAAAAGATCTGGCCCATATTTCTCAAGCAGATGGAGAAGAGCAAATGCAGTTGAAGAACACGGAGGAATATATACACCACTCATCATGGAGTGACATTACCGAATGATGACCCGTCCAAGACAGATCAAGGCACTGATGGTGAAGAAGCTAGATCCTCACAAAGCAAATAGGTCGCAACAAATATCTGGGGTATCTATTCAGAGTGAGAGACTGCGTGAATCCTCTCGCTTAGACGATTGGATCATAAACAGTTTCCCGAGAATAGATCCTCTAAAGATGAAAAGTTCGGCCTATAAGCAAAGTTATCAACTCATTCAGAGGACAACATAAGCTCATAATCACCAGCATCACCTCAATTTCCTATCATCCCAGAAGCATCCATTCAAGAAGAAGTCCAACATCCGACGATAAAGCTGAACAAGGGAGAATCAGACCGCAAACAACTGCAACACCCTGATTTGGGAAAATAGAAAAATGAAAGGATATAAGATGGGTCGATCAAAATGTCAAGAAAGAAAAATGACATGTGAGCGCAACTTATCGGGCCCTCCACCTGAACCTGAAGACAATGTGGGCTGGAGATCAGATTCTCCCAACAACTGATCCAATGATATCAAGGGAGGCATCCGACGTAACTTAATGCAAGTGTTGACAACATTCCTATGAAGCAAATACTACATCGACCGGACATTGCAAGACTCTTGTTGAAATAGTCACTAGAGGTCAGCCAATATGGAATAACCTACGCACCCCAAACAGCGATCAAGGGACAAACGCTTACCGATTTCTTCGTCAAGCTAACTTTCCCACAAGATCCGACGAGGGGGCGTAAAGTCCCATAGCACCTCTACATAGACGAATCATCAACAAGCACAACAATAGGAGCTCGTGATAGACAAGTCTTCACTTTGACAATCAGATTCGATTTCACAACTACAAACAGAAAGACCGAGTATGAAACATTGACAGCCGAACTTAAGTTATCATTATCTGTTGAGGCAACCAAACTTAAAATTTTCGGAGATATCCAAGTCCGACCAAACACACTGGCAGACACATTGGCCCTACACCGGAAAAGCAGAGCTGATGCAAAACTACAAGAACCCTCGATGTTTGATTACAAAATAAATCAAACTTCGAGTGGGGGGCAGGAAGAGGACAATCATCGGATCAGACGCACAACATCCCAGTTAAACAAGTTTACAATATCATCAGTAACAGAGGAATTTTTGCCAACTTACTGCTATTGTCTAAAATTCCCGACACCAAATGGAGCCGGCACAGTAAAGGGTGATCAAAAGAAAGTCCAAGAATATTTACTTCAAAATGCGCCATCGGTAACTTATGTACACACGATTGAAAGTCCTCCCATATGTACTGATCTGGGACCTGAGATATTGGATGCTTCCCAAGTTGAAGCGGAACCAATGGAGGTCGATAACCCAGACCACGTACCAGAGAGTGTACACAATCCTGTTGTACCTGTCCTAGTGGAATCAGAGCCTGAAAGACACGTCAAAGGCGAATGCCCAGACGAATGCCTACTCAGCCAAGTTTTCGAACCTAGACTCGATTGTAAACCGATGGAGATTGAAGACGAACTGAACGTTGACGGATCTGTTCTAGATCCAAGGTGGAAAGAAAAATGAAAGCGCGCTATACCGATGGAAGAATTAACGCCTATCAAAGCCTCAAAGACCAGTTCGTCAGAAAAAATAGAAGTTTGGCCCGGTAAAGTACGAGGCACTGACGGTGAAAGTCAAGAAGTTACTCGATAACAAAATGAATCCCAACAAGTACAACACATGTCATCAGAGTATCAACCACAACACATATGAATTCCAAGACTTGTTGTGGCAATAGCAAATATTTTATGAAGACGGAAAATTATCCCCAACGAGAAGGCCACGAATTGCCTAATTTATCAACTCTGATACCGGGGAAGTTTTCGTCACATATTCAGTTTATCTTTTTGTACAAGATAAATGCAAAAATAATCTGCCATATATGCCATTAACAACATGCAAAATTCCTGTGTTGCAGAATCATGCGAAATGTTTCTTGAAAGTTCTCTCGTACGAACTGCAATGGACCCAAGAAGTTGGCTACTTCGCGAGACGAAGTAGTACCAATGGAGGTCGAACATTCAGAAAACGTACAAAGAGCAGAACATAATCAAGACACAACAGTCCTGGCAGAATCAGTTCATGAGAGACATGATTCCGCCTATATAGGCGATGCGCCTTCTAGAAGCGATGATCCTTCTTGAAGGCATGATTATCCCATCTTTATAGACGATGCCGCCTACATAGGTGATGCGCCTCCCAGAGGCATGATTCCGCCTATATAGGCGATGCGCCTTCTAGAAGCGATGATCCTT
>JAPKLY010000040.1:1433167-1493902 GCA_026898435.1 Prunella vulgaris
ATGATTCCGCCTATATAGGCGATGCGCCTTCTAGAAGCGATGATCCTTCTTGAAGGCATGATTATCCCGTCTTTATAGACGATGCCGCGATGCGCCTCCCAGAGGCATGATTCCGCCTATATAGGCGATGCGTCTTCTAGAAGCGATGATCCTTCTTTAAGGCATGATTATCCCGTCTTTATAAGACGTGCTGCCATAGGCGATGCGCCTTCCCGATGTGATAATCCTTCTTGAAGGCATGATTATTCTCTATACAGGCAATGCGCCTTCTTGAAGCGATAATCCTTCTTTAAGGAGAATATACTATTCTTTATCAACATGCAGGTTGACAATACCCCGGAACATTTCAAATCATTCAACTCCTGATCAACAGTTGAATGGGGGGCAGGAAGGAAGAAAGCAAGAGGCAATGTTGATAAAGAACTGCGGCACCAACAGAAGTGCCACCATCTTTCCTCTGTTGCTTCGATTTCCTCAGCGGACTTTTCCGAGCAACAGATGTAACAGCAGGAGCAACCGGGGCAAACGCAGGCGCCGGTGGTGCCTGGAGTTGAGCTCTTCTCTTCTTCCGTAACACCACCATTTTTTACAGCAGTGGCCATCGTACGTTTGTTCAAAGTCCGGTACCAAGAGCCATTACTCTCTGACAGAAAGTATTGAATTCTGGAAGAATGACAACTGTAACGCCTTGATCTACAACGAGAAAACAATAAATTACTAGGAGACAGGTAGATAAAAAACGACGAACATGTATGCGAGCGCGAAACCATTGATACCCCAATACTATACTGGGGGGCAGACCCTGACACACAAAATCATCAAGAAGCAAAAAACTTGAATTCATACTGATCACAAACATCGGGCAAAGGAAGCTTTGACCAGATTGATAAAGAGCAGTTAGCTGGTGGTCTGACTCAAGCAGACAGCTCAAGATCAGGATGCTCACGATGTACATTTTGTTTCAGAACAGATTATGAATGCTATAGACGGTCTTTTGTTGAGAAGGTCGCAGTCTAAACTGAAATTGCCTAACTAATAAGTGGCTAAAGAGGGCCAGAATGCGCTCCAGATAGAGCCCCAGCTCTACTGGTCGAGCATGCTCTTCGTGCAGAGACAAAATGGCATTGTACGATGCCTATACGTCCAGCACTAGAGAGAGTGAGGCCCCGAGAGACCACTCACAGAGGGACTTGAGTGTGCATCAGAGATGCTCCTCCAGAGGATGTCACATACGATCCGGAGGATAGCAGAGTGGATGCACCCGGTAATACCGGGACAGCGCTTCATGTCCACCGAAGGGACGCAGGTACGCTCCCCAGGACGAAGTGAACACTTCCTGATGGCCCATTTCCGTGCGAGTGTCTTATTCGTCTCGTGCCCAGAGAGAGGCTCGTGCCTAGAGAGAGGCGAAACGAAGCGAATTAAAGACCCAACAGACGCGAAAGGCGATATATAACAGTAGACAGAAATAACATCTCATTAGAGTTCACTAAAACAAAACAAGTACATCAGAACAACATCCTGATCAGAAGAATAAAAGGAGCCACAAAAGGAGACAAAACTACCGTCTACAATACTTCAGACACCAGACAAACAATACAAGAATGCTAAAGCAAACAAGCCTAAACAATTAGGGGCACATTCACCAGCGGCAGGAGTAATCCATCCTTCAACCAGAGTGAATGGTGACATCTCACCTGGCTAAATCTCATCCATCAGTATGAAAAAAGCAGGGTCCAATACTACAACAAAAGTCGCAAAGTAACCAAGCGGAAGCGCTCGCCAAGAAATCACACATTGAATATTCCAGCAAAACACGAAGGATCTCCAGAAAGATCGAAAAGCTACAAATGTATCTACTTGCAGGTACAAAGAAACACAAGAAGACAATGCTCACTCAACCCGCACGAATGGAGCAACGAACGCAGGCATTCAAATAGCCTACGAGTATATGGAAGGATTGCACGGTACTCTTTTTTCCCTACGACTGGTTTATCCACAAGGGTGGTTTACGGCTGGGTTTTTAATGAGGCCTGTAGAGTCCTTCTATGTATTCGTTACACGGTTATAGAATCCTGCGAAGCCACATCTGATGCATATATGCACAAGTACAAGGAAATACAAGCACAAAGCAGCCAACAAAGCGGAAGACAGATCAATTCAAGCCCAATCTACTTCCTTGCACTTGAGAAATCTTGCGAAGATCTAAATAGCCTGATGCTCGTTATCTATCCAACAATTCAAACAAACATCAGGCAAGGGGGCAACTGTTAATGAAATAATCGACATGCGTGCTTAAGGAAGTAATTAACCAAGTCCGGATTGACGTGTCCAAGAGAATTGATCAAGCACGAAGAAAGAACCAGATCGAAGAACGCTCTGACGAGTCACCAATTATTAACGAAGTAACTTGGTGACGAGTCAGCAACTTCTAAGTGAAGCAGGCTGCTGATCAGCAGCTTATGATGAAGCAGGCTGGTGACGATCCAGCAGCTTGTATTTTCTATATAATGTAACTGAATTCATTCGAATAAGATACGAAATTTTTACCCTAACGAAGTTCTGCTCGAACGACGAGCTTATATACGACCTACCTGCTTACTCATAAAACCTCGTATAATTGTCTATTTCAGCATATTGTTGGTGTAATCGATGTTATTATAGTCACATAATCGTGTTTACGAAAATTACATCAACACAAGTCTCCTTACATCCCAAGGATATCTCCAAGTCCACCCTTATATCTCCCTTCTAATTCGTTCTCAAAGAGAATCGAATCCAGGTCACTCACTCAAGTGAGGAGCCCGGTGACCTATAGGAGCATCATAAGTGATTGAAAATTATATAGGATAAAATCAGAAATCAAAGGTATATATGTGCATTGTAGAACATTTATTTGAGTATTTTATATAATACAACAATCTAATATAACACAATATCTTATTTAAAAAATTGAAAAATAGCTTAAAATTATCTTCAGATTATGAATAATATTCATATAAAAAAATATACACATGGTAGTGATAGGGTATATTTTTATTATATTTTCTAAAAATAATAAAATAAATATTTTTCACAAACTTGCATCGAACTTTTGTTGGTTTCATATGATCCAAATACCATGGCCGGCTTTATTTATGAGTCAATAGACTAAAGTCACTAGAAAAATTACAAGTTTTGCAATATCTTGAATGAATAATTTCATAGTTTAATTAAATTTATAATATTAAATTAATTTGTTGTTATTATTACATACAATTTATTGATATTGTTATTTATATAATATCAACAAAAATATGTAATGATATAAATAATTACCTATGATGATGTTTATTTCATATTATAAATGAATTCCACGTGACTTACTCAAAATTTACTCATGAATTCCATATGACCTACTCAAGATATATTTTCGATCTGATTTTGACAAAAAAAAAAAAAAGAAAGCAGATCTACCTAACACATGAAAGCATTATGAAATTAAAGCATTTGGTTTTTATTAAATTAATTCTAGAATCGATACAACCAAGAGCACAAACCACATAATTACAAGAAATTAAAACACATATTTGCCTGTCAAGAAACACCAAAATTTTAGATGTAGACTAATCAAATACATCTCAATTTATTCGAATTCGATTAAAAATAGTTAGTCCCAGGAGTTTTTAAGGGTATTTTTTTTAATGGATAAACTAATTAATTTCACTAAAACATGCATGTTTGGCGGGATAAATATATTAATTTATTCATTAAACAAAACACATCCTAATTGAATTATTTTAATATGCTCAAATTTACACAAGAGACTAACTCTTCAAGAAACACTTTGTTGCTGGATAACATCTTGAATCAACAACGATATATTCATGTAAGAAGATTCCGCTTCTTCTAATGCTTCTTTTGCCATTTCCCCCAATTTTTGGGCTCTTTTTCTTCTCTCTTTTCCTTCCTCATCTTCATCCATCAATAACTCTATCGATTTCTTAACTTGATCCCACTTAACAAATGCTTTCTTCTTATCATCCTCCACTCCAATTCTCACACCGATCTTCAAAACATGCACGATGAATTTCTCGTTGTAAAATTGCTCCGCAAACATTGGCCAAGTGATCATCGGCACACCAGCACATATGCCTTCCAGGGTCGAGTTCCATCCACAGTGCGTCAAGAATCCCCCGACCGACGGATGGGACAGTATCAAAACTTGTGGGGCCCACCCCCGGATTACTAGGCCTCTTCCTTCAACTCTTTCTTCAAACTTGTCATCATTCAACCATTTCTCCACCTCCTCCGAAAAATCCAACCGCCTAATTATCCAAATGAAGGGAAATTCGACGCTTCCAACCCTAACCCGATCTCTTTAATTTGTGCACCAGATACACGGCACAAGCTCCCAAAACACGCGTAAATTACGGACCCTTGCCTCTTCGAATCAAGCCATGATAAGCAACACTTTTCATCAACCTCGGCCTTGTTACCTCTATCTAATTTTTCATCAAATCTCTTGTTACATAGAGAAACAGGGCCAATGCACCAAAGCCTCTGCATCTCTTTTCCATACCCTTCCACGTACCCATGCTCAAGCTCCTCGAAGCTATTTACCAAAGTACCCCTAGCAGAAAACTTAGCTTCATTTATTTGATTTATAATCCTTCCTATATTATTATTATTATCTGATGATTTCCTCATAGTTTCTGGCAACTGGGCCCTGGTGAACTCAATCCTATGAGGTATATCAGGCACCACAAATGTCCCTATCTCTGTCTCTCTCATCATCATCATCGTCTCATGATGAGAGAGAATGTGGGAACACAAGAGAGTGAAGCATGATATCGTCTCGAAAACATACCTCGGAATCTTGAATCTCTCCGCAACCTGCTGCGTCCATGGAATGGCGTTCGTGGAGACGATGCAGCTCGGCTTCGGATCCAAGCCGGGAATCAGTTTTTCCAGTGAAGGTCTCAGCATCTCGCATGCTTGGAAGAATTCCATGGCTAAATTCATTGAAGTTAGAGAATCCATGTTCTCACAACCCGGAGGCAGCCCGGTTTCTTGACCCGGAAAATCGAGGGGGATCATTCGGATGTGGAGGCCATCTGCGGTGGCATGTTTGATTGTTGCTCTGTACCTGGCGAAATTGGAGGGCGTGGTGATGATGGAGACGATTACGCCGCCACGAGCGAGTAGTTTAGCGAAATCGGTTAAGGGAATTATGTGGCTCTGTGACATTAAAGGGATGAGAAGGAAGTGAAGGTGATGAGCCATTTTTGTGATGAAATCAAGAACAAGCTAGAGAGATAAGTGATTGTGGAGAAGGGGAGTAAAGTTAGGAGGCGTTTGGATATTAATGATATGGACAGTACTTGAGCAGGACACGAAGGTAGGTTTGGTTTGAGGAGTTATTAATGTGCTTAATTTGAATATAGGTAGTTGTGAAATTGAGAAAAGAAATGTGAAACGTTATGAAGAAAAACAAGAGTGAGAATAAAAAATGTAATTGTACATGTGATTTGATACAGAAAAATTAAATTAAAATTTCGTATTAAGAGACAGTGATGCAGAAATCGGCCTAGGCAGTCTCTTGCCGATTCGATTTCTGCAAAATCGGCAGTTCTATGCGTTTTTAGGTCTAGGCGGTTTCTAGGCAGCCCAAATTTTATATTTTTATATATATTTTTTTAAATTAAAAAAAAAATAGGCGGCCGCCTAGGTGGCGATTAGGCGGTCCTAGGCGCTAGACGGTAAAAAAGCGCTCAATTACCGATTTCCGATTTCTACAACCTTGATCAAGAAAGGAAAAATTGAATCCCAAATATAGATAATTGTAGCAGTAAAATTAAATGAAATTTGATATAAATTTTGTCTTTATATAAAAAAATAAATAAAAATTGATGATTAGATAGCAATGTTAAATGCTTTTAAAGTTTTTGACACACATTTAATTTTATGAAAATATAGTCCTCAAATTAATGATTTGCATTCACGTTTTAGCTGAAAATTTCTCAATCATATTTATTAATCAGTTGACCACATTTAATACTAAGGGAATTCAATTTAAAGAAAAAAGTGAGTGTTATCAATTTAAAATCAGTCGATAATGGTAGAAGCTACTGAGAATTTAATCAATATTTATAGATACAATTACATTCTTAGTCGATCCTAAGTATAACACCTTCACTTTTTTTTTCTATTTTAATTATATATTTTGAAAAGATCACAATATAAACAAATTTATCTATATTTTGGTCCAGAGTACTTGACGAATAATAATAGAGGACTGGATTATTTTAAGGGACAATTTCATTTTTGCCCAATTTGACATGGGCATTTACTTTTTTGTCCTGTTTCTACAAAACTTTTAATTTTGCCCAAAATGATGATAAAAAGACGTTAATACCCTTATTGTCTTATTTTTAATTTACAACCCAATAAACTTTGTTATCCCCCAATCCAAACACACCCACATCACCGGAAACACACCACCATTGCCGGAATCCACCATGGCTGCTGCAAGAAGAAGCTATCGCACCTGCACCAAGCCCATTTGCTCCTGAATTTGTTTTGCAGATGTTGTTGACCAATAATTTGTGAAAGAGAGAAAAGGCGACATAGAGAAGAAACCATTTTGTAAACAAAAATCTCCTCCACCGTCTCTTGTTTGAAGATCCACTCCTCGAAGGAAATCAATTGAAGAAGCCATGAAAGAAATTCGAAGCTCAGTCGGTCCAATTCATTTAGCCTGAAGCACCGCCATTTTCTGCCGGAATCGCGAAACCTTCGCACGCTCTGTTCAGCCGCAGAAAGCCATATGCTGGAATCCGCCATTAATGCCCATTTGAAGCTTCCCCTGCCCATCTCGAGATTTGACAACCGACTTCGGAGTTTGAAGAAGTCTCACCGGAAATGGAACCGTACCCTGTTCCTGGAAGCAGCCCTGATTGCCCCAGTCACACTGGAAGCCGTCGCCGTCGCCAATATCTGAAGCAGAGCAGCCGCAAAGAAGAAGACTCCCCACAGCTCGAAGTTGCCCTCGCCAACCGCTGTCGAAACCTGCAAAATCCACGCCGGAATTCATGAGATGACGGAAGAGAAGGAGGAGAATGCTGAGCTGGTTGGGGGAGCGGTGCGTATTTAAATTAGTGATTAATTAGGATAATAATTAATTTAAGTAATTGATTAAGTAATTGGAATGAGAGTGTTTGGATGTAGGGATGAAGGGTATGATGGACAATTTTCCTTCAATTTGGGCAAATTTGAAAGATTTGTGTTACATGGGCAAAATAGTAAATGCCCAAATGAAATTGGGCATTTTTGTGTATTTTCTCTTATTTTAATTATTGGTCCGGTGGTGTCCTTTTATGACTACTGATATTACACCCAAACTGCGACTCCATAACTCTCCATGTGCATGCAGTAATAAAGAATATTCCTTCCGTCCCATACCAATTTGCACACTTTTCATTTTGGGTTGTCCCAAACTAATTTGCACACTACTTAAAAGGGAAACATTGATTTGCGTGCACACGCACAAAACTTTCCACACATTTACCCATACACCACTACATTATTTAAAAAATATATTTTTCTTAAACCGTGTGCCATCCCAGGGGTGCAAATACCCCTGGAACGGAAGGAGTATATATTAAGCCAAAACTATAGATTTCAATGGGAGTTTTTTTGCATTTCGGATCCCACATGACATGTATTATTTTAGAATTGGTCACATGCATTTCATTGTTGGTCCCATACGATTTTTTCTTGCACTTGTAGTCTCAAACGTTGCACTTGTAGTCCCAAACGTTACAAAAATTACATATTTAGTCCCAAACATTGACGGCTCCGTTAAATGTAAGGTTTGCAGCGTTAGTCCCAAAAAATTTACTCTTATTTAATTTTGTTTAATCTATTAATCTGTATTTTAAGATTTTGTCCCATTGAATATTTAATTGCACAATAAATAAAACTTCATAAATGTTAAAGAATTAAATTATTTGAATTATAAATTAAAATTTAAAATATATTAAACTTTAAATATCAATAAAGAAATAAAAATCTGAAAATAATCATAATAAATAATTAAAAAATAAAACGAATCTTCAGAATAATTAAATTAAGTAGTATTTAAATAAAATTATTTAAACCTAACTAAAATCTGAAAAAAACTAAATAAATCAAATAAAAAATTAAGTTAAAAACATTAAAAAATATATTGTTGATAGAATTTACTAATCGTGGTTCGTTATGTGGCTTTATATCGGATTAATTCTACCAAACAATAATCTTATGATTTGTGTTCTTGGATAATATATATAGAGAGAGAGAATGAGAGCTTAGAGAGAGAAAGTGGAGTGTAGAAAATGTATTCAATGAATAATAATGTGTGATAGTTACAAGAGAGGTCTTATTTATAGGCGCGCGAGTGTGGGACGGCACCTTACGAGCCTATTTGGCTTCCGGTGTTGACGAAGGTCCGTAACCTTCGCCCTGGTCCCTCACACTGCTCCCTACATCGTGCCTCATCTCACTACAATGCCTTAGACTAGATGAGCCTCATTAAAAACCTCTCCGTAAACCACCCTTGTGGATAAACCGGACGGAGGGAAAAAGAGCGCAACCATCGGGGTCCTATTGGCTAAGAGGTGAGCTCCCGGGCGAGCTAAGGGGCGAGCTCCGACGCCTTGTGCGGTTTCTGGACGCCATGCGATGATGGACCTCGGTGAGGTCCTCATGAGGGTGGAGGGCACCTCGGGTGAGCTGCATGGGCGAGCTCCATGCATATGGGCGAGCTCAACCCATGTGAACTTCGTGGGTCCGGATGGGCCCCGAAGACCTGTTAACCCTTGGAGATTATTCTTACGCCAGTTGTGTTAGCTCGCCATATCAACATTTGCCCCCCAGCTCGCGTGCACCATGATTTCGTCAGGTGTGCGGGCGAGCTGGAGAACTCGAGCTCCGGCGAGCTATCTTCAGACGAGTGCCGAGCTGGCGGGCGAGCTCGGCCACGGTGGTTACTTCGGCCGACACGGTGCGGGAGCCGAGGCATCGTGCACGTCTTTTTTGGCGTGGTTTCCCGCGCCCATAATGGTAACTTTTCAAATTCTTTGCAAAAAGGTCCCTGGTCTTTCAGGAAATTCGAGCTCGCGCCCCATTTCTATAAATAGGCGAAACCAAGGTCATTTCTCACTTTGCTTCTTCACTTCTCCGAGCGCATTTCCGGCGATCGTTCCTTCGCTTCCGACGTGTCTCCGAGCATTCCCCAAGGTAGAAATCCGGATTTCCGGCTACGTACCCAAACACTCCAGCGACTGTTGGATTGATTTTTGGGCCTTTGGGCTTTTGGAGCTGTACATTCCCGACCACTGACTTACCATGTCCGAGCACTCTTCGAGTCGTACCGCCTCAAACCGCAACTTGGGAAAGGGACCGATGACTGACGAACGGCCGATCCCACAGACGACCCCCTTGATTATTTCATCGGGCTCCGGGGCGAGCTTCGTAGCTCGCCAGAGTGGTCGTGAACTCCCGGGCAAGGTCCGTTCTGATTCTGGCGAGCGAGCCATAAACTCCGGCGAGCAGTCCCCGCTTCGCGAGCTCTGGGACTACTCCGAGCGAGCTTCTGAGGGGGCCGTTGCCCCGGATGAGGAAGAGGTCGCCGAAGCCGAGGCTCAGGGAGAGACCGAGGTTTGGGAAGAGGTCACCGAGGCCGATGACCCAGCCAGCGAACTGGCCCGAGAGATCGATCAGGAGGTCGGCGACGATATGGGAATGGAGGTCACCTATGAATATCTCCGGTTTATCAATTTTCCATTCCCCAGACTCCCTAAGCATCAAGTCCCTGCCGACGTCGTCCATGATTTCGGATGGAGGGAGTACGTGGCGACCCATGCGGCGAGCTTCCCTCTGCCCCAGCGAGCTTTCCGCTAGGCTGCTGGCAAGTCTGACCTCAAGGCGACCGAGGTGGAGAGTATCGTTAGTGAGTTCGCCCTGTCCAAGATCCGGAAGATGTTCCGCATTCCTTTGGACATCTTCATGTACGCTCCTGGGGATAAAAAGCGTGCCGACCTCCCTCCTGCCGGACTTACGGCCATAAATTACCACACCCTGAAGGCCGGGCTCACCCTGCCCCTACATCCCATCATTGGGCAGTTCCTGGCGGACACAAACCTCGCCATTACGCAGCTGACCCCAAATGCATGGAGCAGCTTGTTGGCAGCGCTGACTATTTTCAGCCTCGGGGGCTACGAGAACCGATTAACCACGACGGAGATCAGTGAGCTCTTCTACGTGATCCGGCAAGTGAGGGAAGGGAGAGGATACTATTCTCCTTAAGCTCGCCCGGGGGACAAGTTTTTAGGCGACCTCCCGAACAAAGTCCGGGATTGGAAAGAATAGTTCTTCTTCATCGGGGGGGACTGGCGAGCTTCCAATGGACGCGGAGGACGTATCCTTACTCCCGAAGAATACGGGGAGGTGAGCTGTAGGTGGCGTACTTTGGTGTGTGTGCGTTGGATTAGATTTCTAATCTAATCTATCTCTTTTGCAGGCTTGAAACGTCACAAATCGAGCCGCAGAAAGCCCGAGATCTCCGTCGGCTTCGAGGTCGTGCGAACGGTTTGTTGTTTGCGAGAGAAGAGAGATCGCGAGATCCAACATCTGTGCCAACATCTGTGCCAACATCATTGCCGCAGGCTCGCCGGTCTAATCACCTCGCCTCACCACCTCGCTGCCCAAGGTGCTAGCTTCTCACAATTTTGAAGTTTTGGTAGCTCGCCACTCCGTAAGTGGAGCTCACCGAGTTGCTAACTTGTCTATCATGCAGGTGCAGGTCCCGTTGCCGAGCTTCTTCCCATTGAAGTTCCTGAAGTCTATCATTTCTTAGCTCGGCAGCTAAAGATGGGCAAACCTCGCCCAGGTAGAGAAGGCATCCCGTCCGGGGCGGTGTTGGACACGACCAAGAAGTTGGAGGTCGCCAAAGCCGAGGAAAAGGCTGGTGGCTCAGGCTCGCAGAAGGCCTCGGCACCTCCCTCTACCAAAGAGAAGGTCGCCCCCGCGAAGAAGGGGTCGGGCCGAGGTTCTGGGTCTGAGCGGGGCTCTCTGCCCCCAACCCACCAGACCAAGCGAGCTCTCCAATGGGGGGATGGCTCGCGGGTGAGCTAGGACGAAACACGCTCCGACAAGCGGGCTCGACTGAGGGGGGCTCTGCCGAGCACAGTGATCGAGGGGGCTCCGGATCGGCTCACGGGCGAGCTCTCATGACTCAATCTACTGCTGCGCCTCCAACTCCTCAGAGCGCGCCCCCGCCGTCTCCCTCGGGGCCTCTATCCGGGATGACACCCTCCTCGGGCTCAACCCCGATAGGTTCGGGTAAGAGGGCGAGCTCCATTTTGAAGTTGGAAGCATTATTTTGACAATTATTGCTAACTCTCGGGACGTTTGCAGGTATGTCCCCGCCGAGCTCCCACAACGGCCTGAGTCTCTTCACACCACGGAGAGGTGCAAGGCTCTGACCTCGCCAAGGGATCTCCCCGAGGGGCAGCTTACCAGATCTTCACCGAGGCCCCCAAGTACATCTCCACCTCCGAGCTCGCAATGATCGAGAGGCAGAAGCCCGCCGACAAGGCGAGGTTGGCGATACATTATGCCTGTGCGGTGATGGCGGCGGCCCAGCTTGTCACGGATGAAGTCACTGCCGCCGACAGAGCTCGCCACGAAGCGAAGAAAGAGCTCAACAGGGTGCGTGACGAGCGGAAGAAGGCCCTCGACGAGCTCACCAGGATGGAGGCTAAGGCGAAGGCTTCGTTGGAGGCGGAGCAGCTCGGCATCAAGAAGATGGAAAAATACCAAGCCGACCTCCGCCGCTAACAAGCTAAACTTGATGAAGCTCGCCGGGCACTCGCTACCCGGGATGAAGAGCTCGCCAGGGCCAGGGACGAGGTGAGGATCCTCCGGGATCAAAGTCAGGGGAACCAGGAGGAATGCTCGCGGCTCCGCCAGGAGGTTACTGCTAAGGCCTTGGAGATTGCCGAGCTCAAGGGTCGCTCGGACGCCACCATATCTCCCGAGGAGCTGGAGCTCGCGAAGGTGATCGCCACAGACAAGGGCTACGTTCTCTGCTTTGCCGAGGTTATCCGTTCCTTCCAATGGGCGTGGATAAACGATGACAGCGAGTGGGAGGCTCTTGTGGCCGAGTTCGATGACTGTTTGGCCAAGTCCAAGATTCCCCCCGGCACGGAGCTGAACATAGGGGACCTCACCGGCTACGGGATCAACCTCGATACCGCTCGTGAAAAATTCAACATAATTCAAACGAAAGAGGTCTTGACCGCCGAGCTCGCCGAGGGTGCCGGGGACGTCACAGGGGGTGTTGGAGGTGAGGAGCGAACTCCGCCGACTATGGAGCAAATGCAAGAGGCTCTAGGGGATGCAATGCTTAACATCAGTGAGCTCGACACCAGCGGGCTCACTGGGAACATCACCTCCGAGACCGAGCTCGCCCTTCCGACCCCCACTCCCATTCGCCAGGTCACCCCCGACGGAGCTGTTCAAGAGGTCACCGACCCCGAGGTCCCTTAGACTTAGCTTTTTCTTGCTTTTTATAGGTCGCCAGGCTCCATAGCTCGCCTAGAAGGAGCTCCATTTTGTAGGCTTTTGATTTTGTTAAGTAGCTAGAGCTCGCCGGGCTTTGTATAGCTCGCCCAGAAGGAGCATACTTTTGTAGTTCAAAGATGGCCAGCTGGTCGGCCTTTGTGGCCAGCACCACTTCGAACACTTAGGAATTTTCAAGTATTTTTACCTTGAAAATTTTCTAAGTGTCTTTTGAATAGAAATCGAGCATTTTTTGTCCAACCCTTCGCACTTCGTTTTCGCGCTCTTACGTTATAATTTTTAAAATAGCTCGTTTTTATTTATTTTATGGGTACTTAACTGTTCGTCTTATTCTACTTTGAGAAGCGAATCGTTCGTTTTACGTCACTTACGACTACGAATTGTACCTCTGTTTTGAGAGTGCGTATTCTTCATCTTACACCACTTAGGGCCGCGAATTGCTCGTCTTAGACCACTTAGGGCAAAGAGCTGCACTTCGATTGATTCACGTTGGGTCGTTGGGTTTCATGAACCTTGCCTTAGATGTTTTTCGTCTTTCTCACGAATTTTTCTAACTTGTGGCAGTAGGTGCTTAGCAACCCTTTAAGAAGGGTACCTTCGCGACCTTGGGCACTTTGGCCTTTGCCTTCGAGCTATTTAATTACAACGTTTGGGACCTTGGTCCTTGCGCATCACGGATTTTTTAGCGCTCGGGCGAGCTGGTGTTGGCGAGCTCTTCTGGGCAGTGGGCGACCTGAGGTAGCTCGCGTAGGGGGCGAGCTACGCAGGTCCGGACACTTGGCAAATTTTTCTGATTTCACAAATTTCTAACTTTTTATAGCGACGTAATTTACACTGGTTGCCATCAACATTTCTGATGCGAACCTTCGACTAATCTATTACAGAATTCTAGTCTATTGGTAGAACTTTTTCAGGTGGGCCGCACTCCAGGTGTATGACGAGGCGTTGCCTTCTGCGTCTTCGAGGTCATAAGTGCCGTTCGGCCAGGCTGCGGTGACCCGGAACGGTCCTTCCCAGTTTGAACCGAATACTCCTGGTGGGGCCATCAACTTCTTTTTCAACACTAGGTCTCCGACCTTGAATTTTCAGTCTCGGACCTGGGAGTTGTAGTATTTTTCCGCTCTGCGCTTGTAGGTTGCGTTCTTCATCTCTGAAGAAGCTCTGGTCTCTTCGATCAGATCCTTCTCCACTGCCAAGGCCTCGTCATTCTTTTCTTCATCATATCCCACAACCTTCCAAGTCTTGTTCTGGACTTCGATCGGGACCACGGTTTCAGTCCCGAAGGCTAGGGCAAATGGGGTCTCTCCGGTGCTGGCCCTATAGGAAGTTCTATAAGACCATAGGACCTCCGGGAGTTCGTCTGCCCAGCTCCCTTTCTTCTCTTCGAGGCGGAGCTTCAATATGTGTTTCAGAATCTTGTTCACCACCTCGACCTGGCCGTTCGACTGTGGATGGTAAGGAGTTGAGTAGTGTTTCTTGATGTTCCATGAACTGCAGAAATACCTCAACTTCTGTCCGTCGAACTGCCTTCCATTATCAGTGATGACCGACTGCGGGAGTCCAAATCTGCAGATCAGGTTCTTTCATATGAAGCCGATCATCCTTTCTTGAGTTATTGTTGTGAGAGCTTCGGCCTCAGCCCACTTAGTGTAGTAGTCTACTGCTACAACATCAAACTTCACACCACCTCTACCAGGTGGAAATGGGCCGATCAAGTCGATTCCCCATTTCGTGAAAGGCCATGGGCTGAAAACTGATTTCAGCTGGTTGGCTGGGGAGTGGATGTTAGGTGCAAAAAGTTGACACTTTCGGCACCTCCGCGCGAAGCTGATGGCATCTTTGCGAAGAGTGGGCCAATAGTACCCTTGCCTGATCGTCTTGTATGCCAAAGCTTGCCCTCCAGCGTGACTCCCACAAATCCCCTCGTGAATTTCTTCTAACACCTCGGACCCCTGCTTCCTAGTCAGGCACTTGAGTAGGGGTAGAGAGAATCCACGTTTGTAGAGTTGGCCATCCAGCAGCGTATACCTGGCGGCTTGCTTTACTAGCCGGCTAGCTTCCCAGGTGTCCACGGGGGTTGTTCCGTCTGTTAAGTATTTTTGGATTGGAGTGCACCAATCTTCACCATCTTCACTGTCCTCCTGCCCCCCACTCGATGTTTGATTTACCTTGTAATCGAACGTCGAGGGGTTTTTCAGTGTGGTGATTACAACCTCCGTGAATTTGGCTTCGCCGTTGCTAGTAGCTAGCCGGGCTAGAGCATCTGCTTGTGTGTTTTCTAGCCACGATATCTGATTGATGTAAACCTGCGTAAACATCGAGATCAGATGCGCGGCTATCTTTTAGTAGGTCATCATCTGCTGGTCTTTTGCCTCATATTCCCCCCGGACTTGGGATATTATTAGCTGGGAATCTCCGAAAATTTGAAGATTGGTTGCCCCCACAGCTAATGATAGCCTAAGTCCCGCTATCAACGCTTCATACTCCGCCTCGTTGTTGGTTGCTCGAAAGTCGAACCGGATTGCAGAGGTGAAGACTTGTCTGTCCGGGCTGATCAGGACCACGCCGGCGCCTGCTGCTACGCTGGTTGACGATCCGTCCACGTAGAGATGCCACGGAGCTATACGCCCCCTCATCGAATCTTGTGGGAAAGTTAGCTCGACAATGAAGTAGGTAAGTGCTTGTCCCTTGATCGATGTTCGGGGTGCGTAGGTTATACCGTATTGGCTGATCTCTAGTGACCATTTTAGCAGGCGTCCGGCGGTGTCTGGGCACTGTAGTATTTGACGTAGTGGGAACGTTGTCAGCACCTCTACCGGGTGGTCAAAGAAGTAAGGCCTCAATTTTCTAACACTCATCACCAGTGCATAAGTCAGCTTCTCTGTTGGGGTGTACCGCAACTCAGCTTCGTGTAAGACTTGGCTCACGTAGTACACTGGTAGGTGTGTTTTTGCCTCTTCTTGGACCAGGACGGAGCTGATGGCTACCTCCGATGCGGCTAGGTATAGGTACAGCTTCTCTCCAGGTATTGGCTTTGACAGGACCTGCGTATCTGTCAGGTATGTTTTGATGTCTTCGAAGGCTCGTTGGCATTCACTTGTCCAGACGAAGTGGTTTTTGAGGTGGAGCTTGTTGGCTTTGGCCGCCTCTTTGTACCTCAGTGTGTTTGCCTTAATCACCTCGAAGAACGGATGATTTCGGTCACCGGACCTGGAGATGAATCTATTCAGGGCTGCCATGCACCCCGTCAGTCTTTGAATTTTCTGGACGAAATCCTGTATACCCATCTCGATTATACATTGGACCTGTGTCGGGTTGACCTCAATTCCACGCTGGCTAACTAGGTACCCCAGAAACTTTCCGGAGTGCACGCCAAAGCTGGTCTTCTTGGGGTTTAACTTCATCTTGTAGTGGCGCAATATGTCGAAAGTCTGCTTTAGGTGGTCCAGGTGGTCCTCCTTTCTCAGACTCTTGACAACTATGTCATCCACGTACACCTCCATGGACTCGCCAATGTGTTGGTCAAACATTTTATTCACCAATCTTTGGTAGGTGGCTCCGGCGTTGATGAGTCCGAACGGCATCCTTTCCCAGCAATACATATTCTTGTTGGTGTAGAACGTCGTATGTTCCTGGTCATCTGGGTGCAAAGCTATCTGGTGGTAGCCCGCAAAAGCATCATGAACGTCATCATCTCATGGCCCGCGGTGCTATCCACTAGCTGATCAATGTGAGGTAGTGGGAAATTGTCCTTTGGACATGCTTTATTCAAGTCTGTGAAGTCAATGCAGAGTCTCCACGTCCCATTGTGTTTTTTCACCAGGACGGGGTTCGCGACCCACTGCGGACACAAAGCTTCCTTGATGAGCTTGTTGTCTAACAACTTGTCCACCTCAACAGTTAGAGCTGCGTATTTGTCTGGTCCATACTTTCTTCATTTTTGACGTACTTGTCTCCTCGTCGGGTCTATGTTGAGTCTATGGCAAGCTTGTTCCAACGAGATCCCCGTCATGTCTTCATGGGACCAGGCAAACACGTCTAGGTTGGTCATCAAGAACAGCTCCATCCTCGACCGGTACGGCTCAGGTAACTCAGAACCAATGAAAAGTTCTAAGTCCCTTTCCGGGTCCACCGGGAGTGCCGTCAATTCCTCCATGGGGGTGGCTTTTCTCTTTTGACTTTTCCACCTTGGGTCGCTGATGAACTCGTCCCACTCCTCTTGTGACATCTGCGCAGGTTCGTGACCTATGCGCGGTTCGAGGTCATCGGGTTAGCTTTCAGCTCGGGCGGGTCCATCAACTGTCAGTACCTCCGGTGTTTTGCCAACTTTGGATGGTGCGGTGACTTGGGGAGTTAGGTCAACGTCCCTTGGTGTTGGTTCTTCACCTCCCGCAGGTCCCCCATCTTGGGCTTCATCAACCACCTCCATGGGAGCAAGTTGTTGTTCCTGTGCAGGTCCCGACCCTTGCGCAGGTCCCAACACTTGGGTTTCTTCCAATTCCTCCATTGGTGTCGGTTGTGCTTCTTGCACAGGTCCTGTGCCTTGGTTGATTTCTGACAAATCGCCTACCTCCATCATCTCAGTTTCGACCGAGGCAACGTCTAGGATGTTTGGCTCGTCCATCGGAATCTGTACGTCCTCTTCGAGGATGTGGACCTACGTAACAGACTTTCTGACCCGGCCGTCTTTGACTTGGAGTAAACACTCTCGGGCCTTTTTCTGGTCACCTTTTATAGTTCCGGCACCTTTTGGAGTTGGGAATTTCAAACAGTAGTAGTAGGTCGAATATGCCACTTTGAATTCATTAATAAAAGGGCGGCCAAGGAACCCGTTGTAGGAGGACTGCTGGTCGACAACTAGGAAATCTATGAGCCTAGTCAGTCTCCTTTCGGGGTCCTCAGCCGATACAAGCTGGACGCTCAACCTAACACTACCTAGGGGGACGGTTATAGCTTCCCCGAACCCCACTATCCTAGCATTGCTAGGTTCCAGATATGACTCAAAATCACCTAAGGCATCTAAGGTGGATTTGAAGAGAATGTTGGTGAATGCGCCGGTGTCCACAAGTAGTCTGTGAACTCGGACGTTCATGATGTTGGCGGCTATCACCAACGAGTCGTTGTGGGGCATCAGTACACCTTCCAGGTCCGCCGAGGAAAATGTCAGCTCATCAGTAAGCTGTGAGACGGACCTGGGGCCGGAGCTGCCTTCCTGGACTTGGTTTATGGCCCGGATTTCGGCCTTCCTTTTTCTCTTGGATATGGAGGATCCCCCGTCCTGGAGACCTCCGGCAGCTCCGATCTCCTTCTCGAGAACCAAGAGTTCCCGGGTGGGCTCCATGTTTTGCTGAGGCTGGGGAGGTGCCCTCCGTCTGTTCTGGGGACTAGGTTGGTCCGTTTCCTCATCCTCATCATCGGAGGTAGCCCTCCTCTCGAACCTTGGCCTCTTAGCTGGGGCCTTCTTCACGAACTCGGCCAACTTCCCATCCTCATAAAATTTACAGAGCTGTTTGAGGAGGTCTCGGCATTCGCTGGTAAAGTGGCCGATGGCCTGATGGTAGGCACAGAATTTGTTGGGGTTGAGCTTCGTACGGTTCTGGCGGATCCTCCTCGGCTCCTCCAGCAGGGCCTTGTCTTTAACAACCGTAAAGACGCGGTCGACGGAGACAGTGAGGACCTGGTTGAGCTTCTCCTTGAGCTCGTCCCCCTCGCCGAAGGCCTTCAAGTTCCGGGGGGCTTTGTATGTGCCCCCGGACTTCTTCCCGTAGGGCTTCCTCTCTTCTTGGGCACCAACTTCTTTCAGTAGTGCCTCCTGCATAGCCACGAACACCCCTGCCTTATGGCGGAATTCGGTGTAAGTGTTGGGACATGCGAGGTGCATCTCCTTCCAGAGGTCAGTGCCCTTCTTGAGTCCGGCCATCGCTGCGATGACCTTGGTGTCCTCGCTCACCGGCTCGCCTTCCAGCAGGATTTTGTCGAACCTCTCCAGGTACTGCTGGTCGGTCTCACTCTCGCCTTGGTGGATATTGGCGAGTCGGTGCTTCTGGGTAAGGTAGGATCCGAATCCAGAGAAGTGGGCCAAGAACTCCCGCGAGAGTTGGCCAAATGAGCAGATTGACCCCGGGGCGAGTGAAGAGAACCATCGGTGAGCTCGGTCCCCTAGGGTCAGCGGGAAATTCCGGCATTGAGTAGAGTCGGTGGCGCCAACCGAAATCATAAAGTCTGCGTACTTGGCCAGGTGGACCTTCGGGTGGGATTCGCCCTCGTATGCAGAAATCACCGGGAATTGAATTTTCTTTTGGACAGGTGCGTAAAAGGATGGCAGGTGCCAATGGAGATGCGGGGAGAGTGGTGGCGTCAGGTCCGCCCGACTTGGCCGCTACTTGGGCTTGCAGGATTTCGACGGCCTTTTTCAGCGAGGCCAGCTCGTCATCACGGGTCACCTCCGGCGGAGGCTGCTCAAAGGTCGTGCGTCTCGTGGACGCACGTCCCCGAGGTGCCTCACTCTGGGGTGACCTCTCAGTGACGGGCTGGAATTGGCATCCTCCATGGGGGCCCAACCTGTCGGTGGCGGGTCTTCTCAATCGTTCAAGGGCGGACCTGCGCGGCTGCTGGTCCGAGTCACCGTGGGAGGTAGCTGGGGCTGCCGCCCGCTCGTTCTCCCCATATCTCGGGCCCAGACGGCCTAGGAGGACTTTCCTTCTTTGTGATTGATGCATGGCGGAAACGTCGGTGTAGGCCAAAGCTCGCCCAGTGTACGGGGCGGGTTCCTCCTCCACCATCTTGGCCTTGCCGGCCCGTTCCCGGTGCTGGCGAGCTTGGGCTGAGCTCACCTCTTACTCAGTGGGGAGAACGCTGTACTCCCCCCGAGTTTGGGTGCCCTGAGTGGGTCTCGTCTGCTCCCAAGTTTCAGTAGCTGGAGCTCGCCTCGGCACTAGGGCGAGCTCGTCATGCTGCCGCTGCTGCAACCTTTGGAAGGTTGCGATGGTGCGCTGGAGCTCGTCGGGGTTGTTGTCCAGGTCCCTCAGGGCAGGGATCAGGTCTTCTTGTGCTACCACAACTCGCGGAGGATGCGGGGCTGCGGTGCTCTTCTGGGGAGGTAGTTGTGAGGTCTCCACCACCTGGTGTGAGGTCTCCACCTCGGCCTGGTTTTGGTCGCCCCTCGGGACCTTCCGGCAGCTGCGGAGGTCTGTCCTTTGGCAGCTCGACTGGTAGCCATTTTTAGTTTTTGGAGGGGGTAACTTGCTGCAGGTCGCCGAGGTGGAGGGAGGTCGCCGGGGTGATGATCGTCCAGCTTAGATGGGGCTGTGTAAATTTTTCGTCTAGCCTCGCGTGTGACGAATTATCTGAAATCTGGTTTATTCGTGTACACGCGTGCGTTTGAAAACTTCTTTTGGGCAAAAAATTGCGAATCCGAAAATCTGGGTTTTTGTTCAAAGGGATGGATTCATGTGTGTATCTTCAAGTGTTCTTGAGTTTTATCAAGAACACCTTCAAATCTTCAAATCTTCAACAAACCCTAATTTTTGTTCTTGAAATTTTTTATTTTTTAGATTCGTGAACCCTCCTTCTAGCGCCAAATTGTTGATAGAATTTACTAATCGTGGTTCGTTATGTGGCTTTATATCGGATTAATTCTACCAAACAATAATCTTATGATTTGTGTTCTTGGATAATATAGAGAGAGAGAGAATGAGAGCTTAGAGAGAGAAAGTGGAGTGTAGGAAATGTATTCAATGAATAATAATGTGTGATAGTTACAAGAGAGGTCTTATTTATAGGCGCGCGAGTGTGGGACGGCACCTTACGAGCCTATTTGGCTTCCGGTGTTGACGAAGGTCCGTAACCTTCGCCCTGGTCCCTCACACTGCTCCCTACATCGTGCCTCATCTCACTACAATGTCTTAGACTAGATGAGCCTCATTAAAAACCTCGCCGTAAACCACCCTTGTGGATAAACCGGACGGAGGGAAAAAGAGCGCAACCATCGGGGTCTTATTGGCTAAGAGGTGAGCTCCCGGGCGAGCTCCGACGCCTTGTGCGATTTCTGGAAGCCATGCGATGATGGACCTCGGCGAGGTCCTCATGAGGGTGGAGGGCACCTCGGGCGAGCTGCATGGGCGAGCTCAACCCATGTGAACTTCGTGGGTCCGGATGGGCCCCGGCGACCTGTTAACCCTTGGAGATTATTCTTACGCCAGTTGTGTTAGCTCGCCATATCAACATATATAAATACTACAAAATCTTCAAAAAAATATTAAATTTAAAAAAATCTTTAAAAAAATAAGCCAAAGTTCAATAAAATCAGATTTTTTGAAAAATCAACTAGACTTCATAAATAATTAAATTAAAAAATAATTATAGTATAATTATTATTTATTTTGAATTAAAATTGAATTTTTTTTAAAATTAATTTTTTAGTATTAATTATTTTTTAAGAATTAATTAAATTTTTTAAATATTTATTCAAGATTTAATTTTATTAGAGCTAGCAATTTCGGCCCGACCAACCCGATATTTGGGCTGGGCTGGACTCAATTTTTATAGGTCCAATTAGAAAATGGGCCAGGCCAGGCTGTGAATATGTCTTGACCGGATGAGCCCATTTACATGTAAAAGTTGATAATTTTGGCCCAACCCGATAGGCCGGCCCGACCTACCCGACATTTAGGATGAACTACACTACATTTTTATAGACCCGATTAGTAAATGGCCCGGCCCGTGAATATGCTTTGGCCTGATGTGCCGGGTCAGGCTGGGCCGGCCCGTTTGCCACCTCCAAAATTTATTATTTGAAGATTTAATTAATTTATTTTAATATTTTTTAGATTTTATTCAATATTTATATCCTATAGGACTTATTGTGCAAATAAAAAATCAAAGGGACTAAATTTGAAAATACAAATTAATGGATTAAACACAATTAAGTAAGAGTAAATATTATGGGACTAACGCTGCAAATCTTGCATCTAACGGAGCAGTCAATGTTTGGGACCAAATATGTAAATTTTGTAACGTTTTGGACTACAATTGCAACATTTGGGACTACATGTGCAATGCTTGGGACTACAAGTGCAAGAAAAAAATCGTATGGGACCAAAAATGAAATGTATGGGACCTATTCTAAAATAATACATGTCCTATGGGACCAAAAGTGCAAAAAACTCATTTCAATGGTGATAGCATCATCTATATGCCTTTTTTTTCCCTTTATATTCCTTTGCTAATAACACAAGTATCTTATATAAATTAGGGTTAATTTTTTTATTAATTTACGATTTCATTCAATATAATGACTTTGAAAACTAAATTAAGTAGTCTCCTTTGAAATTTTTGTATTGTGTGTAATTTTTTTATTAAGTACCACAATATTTATCAGTAGTATATATTCCAAAAAAAATATGCATGTAAATTTTAAATTATACTTAGTTAAAAAGAATAATTAAAGAACAATCGATTAAGTACATTATTTTATATTCATCTCTGTTAAGACCTTATTTTGTGTAGATTTTGATGATAGCAAAATATAGGAATGCATGTCTATAAACTAACATTTTAGGTTAAAATTGAAGAACTTAAGAAGTTACTGTTTGAAAGAGAAGTCTACAACTATAGAGTTGGTAAACTTACAGTTGGACAAGACCTTACTGCTGTAAGTTTGATCTTACAGTTGAAGAGTGAAGTTGCAGGAGCAAAGCTACAGGTTGAAGAGAAGAAACTACAGCTATTTAAGACCGTTGAAAAATCCAGTACGCGTTTAACAATTGGAGATGCTAGAAGACCAATAATAACTCAGATTAGTGAAGCATTATCCTGCACTCACTATAGAATACTTAAGGATGAATTACCTATTATTCTGAAGGATTAATGAAAGTCAAGATAAGATTTCAGAATAAAGACAAATAGTACAACTGGTACTATTGTGAGTGGAAGAGGAGGATCACTTCATACATGTGAGAGACTATAGAGAGTAAGAGGAGACTTATCCAGAATTCAAATTTTTTAATTCATCAATGGATAAGTCACACCTCTTCCTCTATAAATAATTAAATAGTGGAGAATTTAAAAGAGAAAGACAACTACAACTCGAGCATTCAAGCATTCGACTCTGAGCAAATCTACAGCTAACAAAAATTATGAGAGCTTTATTTGAGAGATTTTTCTTTGTAATTCATAGGCTAGTTGGTTAGTATTTTCTTAGTGAAGAATCATCTTTCTCTTGTTGTCCCTCACATACTCTACATTAATTGTTGTAATATCTACTTTGTTTTAGATTTCTCTTAGTGATGTATAAGGCTCTTGGTGAGTCTGATGTATTCTTAGTGAATAGGTCAAGTGTTCTATTACCTAGATTAGTGATCTGAGTGAGAGCTAGTTTTGAGGGGGAAATACTTGTACAAAGATATTAGTGATCATTCTTAGTGAATTTGACACCTAAATAGTGTAAAAGTGGATGTAGGAGGTCTTCTTATAAACTCTGAACCACTATAAATCCTGCTTGTCTTCCTTATCTATTTACTGTTTTATTGCATACTCTTTGTATATTCATTGTTAGATGCATCATTGTTTTGAATCTGTATAAAAACTATTTTTAACGGAACCAGGAATCTACAATTGTAGACTCAATAGTCACTCAGCTGTAAATTCCAGTGTTTATATTATTTTTTATTAACATACACATTTATTCCGCTACACATAAAGAGGTTTTTCAATACACTTTTACGTGTGAGAAATCACTCTGAAAAAATATCTACAATTTGTTTTAATTTTTTTAAGTTTTAAAAACTTTGCAGCTGTAAACTTTCTAGTCTACAGTTCTAACATTTCTTGTCTTAAAACCTTGTAGATTGTTTAAACTTTAAGGGCATGTTCTTTTTTGGTTTAAAAATCTAGATTTGAATTTTAAAATCTAAAACTCATTCTAATTTGGGTTTTAAAATTGGATTTTTAAAATCTTAATCCTAGCCCCTTATATAAAACCTACATAAATATATCAAGTAACTATTATTATATTTTTACTTCACCCAATAACTTTTCTACTTTTATTTTCTCTTATATAGTAAAGTTAAAATCTACCCTACTCAGAAACAAAAAAAAAAAAAAAGAACACAGATTTTAAAATCCTCTGGATTTTAAAAATCACTAGTTTTTAAAAACCGATTTTTAAAAGTCACTTATATCCCAAAAAGAACATCCCCTAAAGGTACTTAGAAGACTCTAATATTCTGTCATGAAAAGTTTGAGAATTTGTATTGAAGGTCTATTCACCACCCCCCTCTCTAGACATTCACCACTTAAAGGGACCAACAATATTATATATTTAATTAATTGTATTTTAACTGAAAAGTCAAGTATATAACTGAAATATTACACTAGCTTTAACTAAAAAGTCAAAATAGATATAATTAAAGTGTTATCCAAGTTTTAATTGAAACTTTCCACCAGCTTTAAGTGAAAAATAATTATAGATATAATTGAAATACTATCTCCGTCCCAGGAAAGTTTGCGGTACTTTTCTGGGCACAGGTTTTAAGAAAAAGTGTAATGAGTAGAATGTGTATGGTGGAGATTGTGAGGTAAAGATTTTAAAGGTGGAGATTGTGAGGTAAAGATTTTAAAGGTGGAGATTTAAAGGAATATTTCCATTTTTGGAGTATGCAAACTTTTGTGGGACAAACTAAAAAGGAAAGTATGCAAACTTTTGTGGGACGGAGGTAGTATTACACTAACTTTAACGGCTCACTTGATATAATTAAAACATTGCACAAATTTTAACTGAAAAATTATATTAATTTTAAGTGAAACGTTCCACTGAATATAACTAAAATATTACAGTAGTTTTAAGTGAAACGTGAAAATACATATAGTTAAAATGTTATGTTTATTTTAACTGAAAACAATTACACTAGATATATATAATTATAATGTCATATCAACTTTATTGAAACAGTAACATTAATTTCAACTGAAATATTTGACTTTATATATTTAAAAAATAGAAATAAAAAAGTGATATTTTAATTTGGCATTGAGCGTCTAAAATTAACGGAGTATGTATTGTGTGAAAATAGTTCATGATAAATTTATTATAAAATTATTTTAAAGTATCAAATATCTTGTTAAATGTATCAAAATATTCATCAGGTGTATCAAAAGTTGATGTCTATACATAAATTTTATTGGCCTCAACTTTTGATACACCTAATTAAATGCTTGATACTTTAAAAATTGTTCATGATAAGCTTATCATGACCTATTTTCATCCAATACTTTGCCAAATTAATGGACCGTACCCTTACCACCATAATTTGTCGCCTTCATTATACCTTATTTCAAACGTGCTACGTATTTTAAATTTTTAATATCGTAACCTGCCCATATGCAAATGAGTCAATTGCATACGTAACATTAATTATGCAACTGAAGCACAAAAACTCATTCAAAATTAATTAAAAGTTTATAAAATTCTTAGTTTTACAAGTGTCTTAATCCTAGTACATATTTCTCCTACATGGCCATGGAGTTGTTTCATGAAAGTGAGGTGCTATATATCTTTCAAAAGAAGTTCTGTACTAAATCTTTCAAGTTGGGCTAAAAAGGAAAAACCACCAGATATGTCTAAAGAAAAACTGTGATGATATATACCTCATACATAGAAATAGTACAACCTTTTTTAGACAAGGAATGCTTTTTGTTTTTACCAAACAAACATTAATCTGTATAACACATGCAATATTTTTTATAATACTAGAATGGTTTATCAAATACTACACATAAGTAGAGTCAACCATTAATTGCTTGTTTGTTATTTATCAGTTCCTCAATATCTTTAATTAAATTTGTAATGTTAAGGTAAGAAGATCCTCCTACCTCTACTGATCTCTTTGCCATATCTCCAAGAAATTGTGCTCTTTTCCTTCTCTCACATCCTTCTTCTCTCTCATCCATAACTCTCAAAATAGCCTCTTTAATCTCATCTCTCATCACCTTATTCTCAGCCTTTTCCTCGGAACCTATATGTATAACAACTTGTGCACCAACCCTCACACCTATCTCCAATATCTGCACAACCAATTTCTCATTCAAAAACTGATCGGCAAAAATCGGCCACGTGATCATTGGCAAGCCGGCGCAGATCCTTTTGAGAGTCGAATTCCATCCACAGTGCGTCAAGAACGCCCCCACTGAAGGGTGCGATAAAATCGGCACTTGTGGTGCCCAACCCCTAATGAAAAATCCTCTTTCCTTAGTCCTTTCCTCTATCCCATCATCCGAAATCCACCTCTCTATCTCTTCCGATTTCGCCCCTCCTTTCACCACTAGGATGAACGGATGATTTGACGCTTCCAACCCTAAAGCAAGCTCGATAAACTGAGCAGGCGAGACACGACTAAGGCTTCCGAGGCAGGCAAAAACGACCGATCCCGCCTCCTCACATGGAAATCGGATCTTCACGAGGCTGATGGATAGACCGGACCGGATGGCCCGATCAATCGCGGGGGCGAACCGCGTGGGGTCGAAGTAGGTGACGATGATCTTCACCTCGACGCCACGTTGGGCTAGGAGTTTGGCTATGTCAATCATCGGAATTATGTGCCCTGAGGCCATTAGTGGTACCAAAACGAAGCTCAGAGCCATTGAAATCGAAAGATGAACTTTTTTTTTTAAAAAAAGAATGTTGGTATAAATTGAAGAATTTTTAGTTGGATTGAAAATTCAAACCTTTAATCTCTCTTTGCAGTGGATGAGTTTAAATATATTGTTCACTCTGAAGTACTATTAAATAAAGTATAGGTGGCAACAGTCCGACAAGTATTTTAATTCAAATCATATGTAAGAGCTTACGTGGGATAAAAGTTAATTTTTTAATTTTTTCCTTTTCTGTTTGTTTGTTTCAAATTAAGTATATTTTGATGTTGATTTTAACGTGCGGTTCTATTTGGAGTCAATTGATAAAGTTATTCCATCTGCAATGTTTCAATTGGCATATATCTCATGATGCTATTGTAAATACTAAGTGCATTGCTTAGAAATGTGTTAAACTTGTACATTGTGTGGATGAAAGCTGGTGAATTCCTGAAATTGAAGTTGATCGAAGAAATTTAGCACCGTAATTTCGGATCGAAGAACTTCTGCAAAGGAACTTCTAAAGAATTCTTCAATCATCGAACATAATCTTTAGTACTTGTGAATTCAGTGTGCTGGAATTATTCCAATAACTCATAGAAATTACTGACCTCTTAATTTGCAATGGAATATTCAAGTCTGTTAGTATTCACATAATTACTGTGATTCCCAGATCAAATATACAATATGTGATTATATATATATATATATTCACGAATTTGTATAATTGGAATTGAATGTATTTTCTATTGTGTGTCTTTTCCTTCTGTTTTCAGAGAAATATCTAGAAAAATAGAATACACATTGCCTCTTTTCGAATGAGGGAGTCAACACTGTTGTAATCGAGAGAAAAGCGCAAGCATAAAAGTAAATAACACGGAGTTTGATGACCCAGTTCGTCACGGAGTGACTACGTCTGGGGGCAACCAAGCCAGGAGAATATACTAATATGAACTGCCGTTTACAATATGGAATTGTGTATATAATACAAAGGGAAGATACAATATATAAAGAATACCTAACCCTAGCATCTAAGTCTTGTGGGCCTAAAGCCCACTGGACTATAATCTATATATTATGTCCATATATTATAATAATATATTTCAATATATTATAACACTCCCCCTTGGACATAATATGACAAGGAAGAATGCAAGTGTTACTTAGTGGAGTGTTACAAATGACCTCGAGGATACAATCATCAGGATTGTTTAACATTTGTTACTCCCCCTGAAGATAACAACCTTCCAAGTCGACGCATCCCGATTCCATGTACGCACTTTTCAAAAGTCGGAGTAGGAAGGGATTTAGCGAACAAATCAGCTAGATTGTCACTTGAGCGTACTTGTTTTATCGTGATCTCACCACTCTTCTGGAGTTCGTGAGGATAAAAGAATTTTGGGGATATATGCTTCGTCAAGTTCCCTTTGACATAGCCATTGCTCATTTGCGCAATACATGCAGCATTATCTTCATAGATAATTGATGGGCTTAAGTCAATAGAAGGGATACCACACGAATCGTGAATGTGTTTTATAATGGACTTTAACCACACACATTCTCGTGCAGTTTCGTATAGAGCTATGATCTCTGAGTGGTTTGACGATGTGGTCACCAAAGTTTGTTTGACAAATCTCCATGAAATGGCTGTTCCACCACAGAGGAAAACATAACCCGTTTGCGATTTCGCATTATGGGGATCAGATAGATAACCAGCATCAGCATAACCTATAAGTGTTTTGTCTTGGTTTCTTTGATAGAAAAGACCAAGATCTTGAGAACCTTGAAGATATCGTAAGATATGTTTCACACCATTCCAATGTCTCCTCGTAGGGGAGGCACTGAACCTTGCAAGTAGATTGACTGCAAAGGCAATATCGGGCCTAGTGCAGTTTGCAAGATAGAGCAGTGCACCAATTGCACTTAGATATGGAACTTCAGGTCCCAATAGCTCTTCGGTATCTTCCTTAGGTCTGAATGGGTCCTTTTCCAAATCAAGGGAACGGACAGCCATTGGAGTGCTTGAAGGATGAGATTTATCCATATGGAATCTCTCCAACACTTTCTTTAGGTAAGCTGATTAGTGTATCAGTATTCCTTCAGGGAAATGCTCGATCTGCAGGCCGAGACAGAACTTGGTTTTACCCAAAGTTTTCATTTCAAATTCAGTTTTTAAGATTGAACTTGCTTCTTCAATCTCTTTCCTTGTTCCGATAATGTTTAGATCATCCACATACACCGAGATGATGCAAAAACCATTAAGGGATTTCTTAGTAAAGACACAAGGAAAAGACTCGTTATTTACGTATTCCTTCTTCAGGAGGAATTCGCTTAGTCGATTATACCACATACGACCTGACTGTTTTAAGCCATATAACGAGTGTTGCAACTTAATGCTGAACATACTACGATGTTCGTTATTCCTCATTTGGGGAATAGTTAATCCATCAGGGATTTTCATATAGATGTCAGAATCTAATGATCCGTATAAATATGCGGTAATTATGTCCATTAACTGCGTTTAACTGCCAGGGATATATGGCGGAACTTTATAATATTAACAACAGGAGTATTTGTTTGATCACATCAAACTCAATAATGGGTCACTGCGAAAAACCCTTAAGCTGTTAATCTCGCATTGTATCTCTCAACTTCATTTTGTTTCGTATTAATACCCATTTATATCCTTCAGGGATAAAATATTTAGGGGGTATGTACGATAGAACAAAATAGTTTATTTTGCGAGTCTAGCTCTTCCATATTTGCTTCTTTCCATTGCATCTAATCAAATTTAGATACTGGTACCAGATTTTAGAAAGAGCAACTATGGGTACGAAGATGTTGTCGACAACAGTGATATGTTTGTCTCCTGTGTTTATTTAAGATTCATGTAAACCAGATCTTGATCATTTCCCATTGATCTGGGTGTTCCGCAATCCTAGTATTTTGATTGCTATGTGCACGTGCTTTTTACTAGGATTTCTCGTCTTCAGGACGAATCTCTTCAGGAGATTTCATGAGTGACTGAATATATTATTAGCATTAATATACCATGGTTTTGTGTAAGGAGGTTCATTGCGCTTCTGGCGTATAGGGGCATCCTTAACTATTCACAGTCACTTCATTTATAATCAGTAATGCATTTGATAATGCATCTGGCAGATTACTTGCTGATTATTGCAAGTTTATTTTCTTTTGAACTTCTGGTTCAAGTTTGATTTGTGCGTGGGTCTAAGTATTGAAGATCTTTTGTGTTCCACGTAATTTCACGGTATTTATTAATTGTGGTATTTTTCTCTCCCCCTAAGGGCGGAAATAGATCTTCGTCGAATGTGCAGTCAGCGAAACGGGCTATAAACTGATCCCCAGTTAAAGGCTCGAGGTATTTAAGTATTGTGAGAGATACAAAACCGATGTAAATACCGAGTTTCCTTTGTGGGCCCATAGATGTTCGCTTAGGTGGTGGTATTGGAACATACACTGCACAATCGAATGTTCGCAGATGGGAAATGTTAGGTTCATTTCCACGCACGAGTTGAATAGGGGAATATTCATGATATGCAGTTGGTCGGAATTGGATTAGTGATGATGCATTTAAGATTGCATGCCCCCAACATGAAATAGGTAAGTTCGTTTTTGTAGTAGTAGCGGTCTAGCGATTAATTTAAGACGTCTAATTAATGATTCAGCTAGACCATTTTGAGTATGAACATGAGGGACCGAATGCTCCACTTTGATTCCCAATGCCAAACAACAATCATCAAATGCCTTATAGGTGAATTCACCGGCATTGTCCATGCGTATGGATTTGATTGGATGATCTGGGAATTGTGATATCAACAGGATAATCTGAGCAATAAGCTTTGCAAAAATAGTATTGCGAGTGGATAGCATGGTGACATAAGTCCACCGAGTGGATGCATCTATTAGGACCATAAAGTACTGAAATGGTCCGGATGCAGGATGTCGGTCCACAAATATCTCCTTGAATCCGCTCAAGGAATTTAGGAGATTTAGTTCTTACTTTACTACTAGAAGGACGAATTATGAGTTTACCCTTTGTGCAAGCATCACATATGTATTCATTAACAGAAGGGATTCTGTTGTGTGTTATGTTATGGCCAGATGAATTACATAGAATCCGACGCATCATGGATTGTTCTGGATGTTTTAACCGCTCATGCCATAGTTTGAAAGAGTTTGGATCATTAAATTTTAGATTAAGAGCTATATGGAGATTTGAGGGTCTGATGTATGTATAATACAAACCAGACGAGAAAGATGGAAGTTTTTCGACGATGTGTTTACGACAATTCAAATAGTGAGTCATCAACATATATTCACTATTGTCCTCAGTATTTATTTCAATGTGATAGCCATTCTGTCGAATGTCTTTGAAACTGAGGAGGGTACGCTTTGATTGTGGAAACAATAAAGCATTGTCGATTATTAATTCGGTACCCATAGGTAGAATGATCGAGGCTCTTCCGGAGCCAATGATTTGTATGTCGTCGTCGGAAATAGTAGTGACACTTCCTTTCTTTTCGGTTAATGTTTGGAAAAATTGTCTATCTTTTAAGATAGTATGTGTAGTAGCACTATCTACTAAGCACAACACATTAATCTCCATAAGCACTTAAGTGTATGTTTGGATACGTTAAGATATGAGGAATGCTAAGGAGAGCCAAGATTACAGACGCTGATTGATCAGCCGCACAAGGGATCACTTAGGTCCTACTTTATCAAGAACGTATTAAATTTTGTAGTCAATAGTCATATGTTCACCCAAGAGGTCATCCTTTGTCTATGACAAAGCCTGCTTTGGGCAGGTCGGTGTGGTGTGTTTCACCGTGATGAGTCTTCCCATTTTTGTCTTTTAGCATACGTTGATACGCCTCCACCAAATGTTTTGGAGTTCGACACTGGCGAGACCAATGGTCGTCGCATCCACACTTGTGACAGAGTTGTTTGTTCTGTGCACGTGAGCTCGATGGTTTATCTTGAGGTGCATTATTATCAGTTGCACTAGATTGTGCATTGTTGCGACCTCTACCTCTACCTCTTCCCCTACCACGGCCTCGACTTCGGGTCGATCCGCGTCCCCCACTCGCCTCATTTCCTTTTCCACATTTACGGCCTCTAGAGTTCCTCCGAGTAGCATGTGCTTCAGGCACAGCTTGTGAGCCAACCGATCTAGTATTGTGATTTTTTATCAACAAGTGGTTGTGCTTTTCTGCAACTAGAAGTGCAGAAATAAGGTCGGAGTGTGTGTGATACTCTTTGGCCCTGTACTGCAGTTGGAGTACAAGATTAATAGCGTGGAAAGTGGAAAGAGTTTTTCAATTAACTGATCAACAGTTATTGTTTCTTTACACAGCTTAAGCTGAGAAACTATGCGATGTAGGGCGGAGTAGTACTCCGTTACAGACTTGAAGTTTTGGAAACGAAGTGTTATCCATTCATGTCTGGTTTCGGGGAGGATCACATCGTGTTGTTGTTGGAATTGATCCTGGAGGGATTTCCATAACATCGATTGATCTTTTTCAGTGAGGTATTCGTTCTTAAGATCTTTGTGAAGATGATGTCTTAAGAAGATTAGAGCTTGTGCCATTTTGGCGGTTGTGGATTTAGATGGTTGTCTAGTTGTGTCGGTAAGGTCTTTAGAGACAAGGTGAGTTTCAACGTTGAGAGCCCATGTCAAATAGTTATGGCAATCAAGTGCCAATTAATCGAATTCACATTTAGTGATGTTTGACATGTTTTTGCTACAAAAATTAATAAATGGAAATTTATTAAAATTATTTGTTTGTAGCATGTAATAATTAAGGCTCAATCATAAAAATGCTAAGACAAAAAAATTAATAATTAATTATAGGGGGTATAAATATTTTTGGGTGTATGACTTTTATGAGACATTTATTAATGGGACTTGAACCCAAAAATAATTATTGAATAAGGCCTTAAAAATTTGATGAATTTGGGCTTTCATAATACCATTATGAATTTTTATTAATGGGATTTCGGGCCCAAAAATAATTGTTAGGATCCAAATTAATTTAGGATCAACTAAATAAAATGCCCAATCAATAAAAAAAATGGCCCAAGTAAATATTTAATTAATATTAATATTAATTAATAAAGTTTTTTTTTATTAAAGGGCTCGGCCCATTTAGGGTATTAGAAAAATAGGCCCAATATTAAAAATTAAAGGGAGGCCCATTTAAATTAAAAACAGGCCCAATTAAAGGAGGGCCCAATTGAAAATAAACCATTTAGGGTTCTTGGTTTTTGTTCGCAGACACATATTTTAGGCAATTGAGAAAAACAGAATGTGGGCGGAATCGAGGGCGGAAAATTCGGAGCAGTGAATGGCGAAAAAATCGCCGTCACAGGGTCATGGCGTTCACGGAAAAATCGCCGTCGTAGGCGTGCATACGTCATTACGGGCGCGTAGCCACCGCCGCCCACACGCAGCCGCCGTCTCCATTGCCGGCGCGTTTCGCTGTCGCACAGCGTCGCAGCCGCCTGAGGCGCCGTCGCACGCAGGGGACAGCCGCCGCCGTCGCGTGTTGCCGGCGCGCGTTGCGCCCGTAAACCTTGTTCGGGCGTTGTGGGTTGCCGGTGCACGAAAAAGGGGCGCCGTCGTATTTATTTGCGTAGCGCCGTCGCGAGGCGGTTTAGCCGTCGCGTCGCGTCGCGCAGGCTGTCGCTATTTGCCGTCCGTCGGACAGTAGTCGCCGTCACGGGCTAAGGCCGGAGGCGCCGTCACGAGTGGACGTTCGTCGAGCCGCTTCAGGGGCAATCGACGTCACGGGTAGGTGTCAAATGTAATTTTGACAATTCCAAGAACAGAGCATCAATTTTGATGTTGGTTTCAGAAATTGGGTATTCTGAAAATCGATTTGGTTTTCCTTTAGGAACAGATTAGGAAAACTGGTTTTAAGAATTTCTGATTTGGGGGTTTCAGTTTTAGAATTTCTCAGAATTGAAATTCTGATTGTTGGGAATTGTTTTGTTTTATAAAACATAGCACACATGAATGTATACAAAAGCCATGCTAAATTTCAGATCATGAATATAATTGAGCAGAGTACACGTGCATAGTATATGAATTGCCCTATGAATTAATGCAGTGTACATGTACATACATAATCTGGCCATATAATTGCATACATAATCAGAACATAATTTCATATATAATCTGGCCGCATATTCGATTATATCAACATAAGCATGTACATACCGTTCATATAAACTGGAGACATAATCGAATAAAATCATAGTTGGGATTTAGCACATGACATGAATTTAATATTTGCAGGAAACATATGAGCATATTCATGCATATTGACTAACATCGAAAACGTATAAGCATCATCAAATATCTACAGATAATGAACGTCATATTCAACAGAATTCCCAACACATAAACATGGAATTAATATTATCAGATTAATATTAAATCACAAAACTTACAGTTTCAGCAATTTATAAAATTAATTCGAAATCTGATTTACTCCAGAAAATAGCTTGAGCAATCCTCTCGTGAATCCTTATTGCTCGTAGAGACTCGTGCTGATAACGTGTTGTAATCGAGAGAAAAGCGCAAGCATAAAAGTAAATAACACGGAGTTTGATGACCCAGTTCGTCACGGAGTGACTACATCTGGGGGCGACCAAGCCAGGAGAATATACTAATATGAACTGCCGTTTACAATATGGAATTGTGTATATAATACAAAGGAAAGATACAATATATAAAGAATACCTAACCCTAGCATCTAAGTCTTGTGGGCCTAAAGCCCACTGGACTATAATCTATATATTATGTCCATATATTATAATAATATATTTCAATATATTATAACAAACACTATTTAAATTTAGGAGTTGTGAAAAAAAAAAAAAAAACTTCTACAAAGAAGTTATTTAACTCTCTTCGTCCTGTTTCCACTTCATATATGGAATTATTTAATTGTAAAAATTTGTGTCGACCTTGGTGCATATTTTGACTTTGATTTTGATTTTTTTTTAAAACACACAATACACGTTGCACTGTGTGGTTTTTTGCAATTGAAGTATTAGTGAATTGTTTTTTAGGTATTATTTATACTTATTCTTGGTGTATTAGTGAGTTGTTCTTGTGGCATTACTAATTTATTTTTTGGTATTAAAAACTTGTTCTTTGGATATTAATGAGTTGTTTTTGGGGTATTACTTCGACTTGTTATTGGGGTATTATTTAGACTTTTTCTTGAAGTATCAATGAGTTATTCTTGGAGAATTATTAACTTATTTTTCGGGTTTACTGACTTGTTCTTGGGGTATTAGTGAGTTGTAATTGGGGTATATTGTTGAATATAGAGTGGGGAATTACCCAATTGTTCTTTGGGTATTACCCAATTGTTCATCGGATATTACTAACTTGTGCTTCGAGTATTAATCAGTTGTTCTTCGCGCAAATAAATTGTAAATCGTCCAGAATCCATAATTCCCAAAAAGTTAGATTTTCTCATGAATTCCCCAGTAAAATATTTTTACAGAAATTATAATAGTGGGTTTGTTGTCCCCCGTAAAATATTTTTCAAAATTCATAATGCTTATATGCCTTTCTGATCGAGAATGCAATGTTTGTCAGCTTCTTGATTTGCATCGTCATGATGATAGTGGATCAAATTGGACGCCATTTTCTGGAATAATTTTTCTTTTCTTTTGCTGCAAAGTATCTATGGTAGAAGGCAGGGGAGACCCTGGGTTGATTTTTTTTCAGAAAATATCAACTTAGTTCTTTTCAAGAAAAAAGCATGATATTAATGAGGCCGCTTTCGGTATTGATGGAAGTTTTGGGTTTCTCGAATTCTGGGTGCTCTACACGACTATAATGGACGACAACGAGCGGTTGTGGGTGGTTGAAGAAGAGATCAAAATTGAATTGAATTTTAGGTACATGGGGTACACTCAGGTGCACCCAAGAATCACTCTTATTTAATATATATAAATAATATAATAACAAATATAAATATTATTTACATCTCTCACTCACATATGAAGTTAATGGTCTCTAACTCATTTTCTTCATAAACCACATTGTTATTCCGACAAATACATTACGAGTACATAAGTTTTCTTGTTGTACACTTATTAAGGATACATATCAACTCAACCAGTTTAATTTGGATATTTCACAAGCTCGTTATACCCCAGAACTTTTGAACATTTAACACAAGTTGACATATCTCCTTTGAATCCCTCAAATAATTAGAGCATATTCAACCTTCCACAATATCTATTTATTCATGATCAAGTTTACTACTTTCTTCCCTATATGAATCACTATAGAATGTGTTAAAAAAAAAAGACTTTCTTCCCTTCGTACTAATAAGTATCTACATATTCTCACTGTGGCAGCTTTCCTAGACATGCACACATTGCTTTAATATCTATAGCTATTGGTAACATGCTAAAGTAGCAACGTTAAAGTAAAGACTTAAAAATATAGGAGAAAGTCTTTAGGGTATTATTGATAAGGACTCAAACTATTGAGAAAATAAGGATATTTTTCTCATTCTTTTTATGATCATCTTAGCACATGTTGTTTCTAAAAAAACACATGTCAATGTCTTTTAACTTCCTAAGAAGAAAAAGTACGCATTAATTGATTTAATTTTGACATTGTGTAAATTATAGTGCAACTGTATTTTTTACTCTTAACCCAAATAAACCCCCCCCCCCCCACACTAATGTCCAGAATATTCAAATTTTCAGCTTTATAGCAAATTAGATAGACTTGTGGTAAAATCAATCACGATTACATTAGTTATCATAATCTCATCTCTGTATACTCATTTTGTCAGAGATAATTGTACGTATGAGAGAGTCAATCATAACTTATCGACATATTATTATATGAATTATCATATATAATTCATAAAACATAGATAGTTACAATATTAACTATTAAATTAACATTTTTCAATGTTCTAATCGAATTTTTATTAAATCCTATGCGAACCTAAACATTTAACATGTCCATATTCTAATCAAATTTTCAATTTTCTTCTTATTGATAATATCCCTAACAAAGTTAAAATTTTGTATCGATATATTTGATTTTTTTTTCGTGATATTTGAGTCATTTGTGTAATCAATGGCTGCTTGATTATCACAATGAATCGACATAACTCTCATGGGAGTGTTTGTAACCTCCAAATATTTCAGGAATCTCTTCAACCAAATCGTTTTTTGTACTGCAGAAGCACATGTCACAAACTCAACTTCCATACTGGATAGTGCTAAGCAAGGTTGTTTTTCTACACCATGAGATTGCTCCATTGTCAAGCAAGAAGATATCATCGAAAGTTGATTTCGTTAATCTAAATCACTACTTTCAGTCCGCATTTGTATACTCATTCAGTGTCATATTATTTTCTTGATAATAAAGGTAATAATATGCAGTCCCTTTTGGACATCTAAAAATTCTCTTCACTTTCGTCCAGTGTCTTTTACCAGGATTAGATTTATACCTGCTGATTAGATCAATGGTATAATAGATTTTTTTTTAATCGTGTACACAATATTGCATACATTAGACTTTCAGTTGCATTGGCGTTTGATATTTTAAACATTTCATTATTTTCTTCTTAAATGTTGGGAAATATATCTTGACTCAAAGATTTGCCTTTTACAACAGGAGTATCCACTGGCGTGTAGGTGTCCATCTTGAATCGTTCTAGGAGTTTTTTTACGTAAGTCTCTTAAGACAAACTTAATAATTACTTCTTGCGATCCCAATGGATCTTAACACAAAGTGTATAATCAGCACCCATATCTTTCAATTCAAGATTTGAAGATAATCATCTTTTGATGGTTTCAGGATACTCTATATTGTTTCCAGCCAATAGTATGTCATCCACATACAGAGATAGAAACACAAAAAAGTTCTTAGAATGTTATACATAAATACAGTGGTTTTCGTTTATCATAACAAATGTATGAGATAAGTGTCGTGTGAATTCTCAAATATCACTGTCTCGAGGATTGCTTGAGTCCATAAATTGACTTTTCCAATTTACAAATATTATCCTCTTGATCTTGTAGAATGAATCCTACATGTTGTTGCAAATAGATTTCATTTTCAAATTATCCATTGATAAAAACAGCCTTAATGTCCATTTGATATAATTCTAAGTCCATACTAGCCACTATATTTAGAAGTAGACGAATTGAGGCAAATCTCACAACATGTGAAATGTTCTTCATAATCTATACCCTCTTATTGAGTATATCCTTTTTCCCACTTAGTGAACCTTAAACCTCTCTTTTGAGCCATTAGCATTTCTTTTAAATTTTAGAATCAATTTATTCCCAATTGTTTTTCGTCCCTTTAGAAGGTATACAAGTTCTCAAACTTGATTAGACTTCATGGACTCCATTTCTTCTTCTATTGTTTTTTTTTTTCGGTACAAATCAGAGCTTCTTTAATACTTTTAAGTTCTTCATCTACAGGAGAAATATTTCCATTTTCTAGAGATACAAAGAAGACATGTCCTTCTATGTCATTATATCTTTTGAGCACATATTTCCTAGAATTTTTTCGAGATTATTGTTCTGAAGAATCTTCTGTGGATAGAATATTCTCGTTAAGAATTATTTGATTCTCAATTGGCAAATATCTATCAAAGATCTAAATCATTGGTAAACCACTCCCACTTGGATCATCTGGCTTTTGGTTTTCGTCATTTTCGAAAAATGGTTCAACATTCCTAATTTCCCCCTTATTAGGAAATTCATTTTCCATAAAATATGCATTACGTGATTCTATTACAGTCATGCTCTCATGTTGATCTTCTATGAATACGTATTCCTTTGAATTCTCACAATGTCTTATGAAGATACACTTTTTATCTTTAGGACCGAAGTTTCCATACTGAATCGTAGAATTATGTACGAAGGGTTGATCACCCTGTTCAAAGGTTACTCAAATCAGGTTTTCTACCTGCCCAAAGTCCATATGGAGTTGAAGCAATTGACTTAGAAGACACCCAATTAACCACATAAGCTGCAATTTGCAACGCATTCCCCAAAAAGAGATAGGTAAATTAGCTTGTATCTTCATGGATCTTATCATTTATAATAATGTCAACAATGATTAAAATTACTTTCCAGTAGTATCAATTTTTTATGACAAAAAACACGAAATAAAATCAACAAAAAATATGAAAGCTTCTGCAGAATGAAACAAAATCAATTTTCTATTCAATGGATGGGCAATAAATTATCAAACTTTTAGGAACATATCCTAATCATATGCAAAATGTACAGTACTAATTTTAAAGCCTAATTTCATTATTTCACAAAATTGAAAAATGTAAAAATAGAAACATAACACACTTTCATACACTGAAAAATAAAATTCTGCCTATCAACATTCATATCATTATGATACATGCATGATGTGAACTTATATAACACATAAATACCAATCCATTACTTGAACATAACACGAGCACATAATCAATAGGAAAAAATTTCATAACCAAATAAATAAATTAACATAAAGAAAAAATTATTTTTTAAACAGGCAGATTAACTATAAACAGGAAGCACACATGCTAGAATCATAAATAATGTGGAATACCAATATTTGGCTCTGATACCAATGTTGAAATTATTCCAGTAACTTGTCAGGAATTAGTGATATCTTAATTTGCAGCGGAAAATTCAAGATTGTCAGTATCCACGTAATTACTGTGATCGCCAGATCAAACATACAATTTGTGAGGCTCGTCCGTGATAACTTCTTCGGATTGATTGTATGTATATGTTCACGAATTTGTATAATTTGAATTGAATGTATTTTCTACTGTGTATTTTTCCCCCTGTCTCAGAAGAATTTCAAGGGAGAGAGAATACTCATTGCCTTTTCTCGGATGAGTAAGGGATACGGATCCTCTGCTGGGCAATAAAACCAGCAATTGGTGCTGGGGAATAAAACGCTGGTGTATTGATAACTATTTCACCTTTTTAACTCATTATCACGATAGGTAAAAAAATTGTGACTTGGTCAAAATCTGAAGAATAAAAAAAAAATTAATAATACGTCAGTGTTTTACTCCCCAGCACCATTTGCTGGTTTTATTGCCCAGCAGAGGATCCATTCTCGATGAGTGAGTCAACACTATTTTAATTTAGGAGTTGTGAAAAATTATTTCTACGAAGAAGTTATTTAACTCCCACCATCCTTATTCCACTTTATATATGGTATTATTTAGGGGCATTTGCGTATTGGTTCAAAAAAAAAATGATTATATTACAAATTAATTCACAATATTTGCACAAAAATATAATTTTATTCCTGTATAAAAGCATATTTTTTTCTGCACAGAACCAATTTGTAATTAGTGTCAATTTTATGACCATTTTTTATTTTTTCAATTAGTTAATAATATAAATAATATTATAATAAATATAAATTATATTTATACAGTGCATTCAATATTTCATGTGTACTCCAAATGAATGGAACAACATTCTATTAACTTGCTCTAGGCATGACAGATGTGACTTGTTGGATTGAAAAGATTTGTAATTACTTGGAGAGATGTGTTGGGCTTTCATAAAAGTTTAAGCATAAGTTTAAGACTTACCCATGAGTATAGTTTATTATGCATTTACAAGAATAAAATTTAATGCATATTAAATTTAAAATTATATAAGTATTTCAGGAAAAAAAAGATTGAAATTATTAGAATCATAAATGATAAAAGTTATTCATATTTAGGTGGTAATACAACTCTCCATCTAAAAGCAAAATACTGGATATATAAGTAGATATTCAGAATACGTAAAAATATTTTTTGTCCAGTATATAAGCATGTTATGAAAGGTTAAATTTCATGTGATTGTGTGTATTTTTTCAACAGTATAAATTATTTTATTAAAAAAATTTATGTCCATCCACTAAATTTATTCACTATTCTTTTTTCGTCCGTCTATAATAAATATACACTTTCCTTTTATGGAAACCATCACATTTGTTATCACTCTCCCAATCAAATATTTTATTTGTAAATGGATCTCACAATACACTTATAATACCTTTATTTTATCTATTTTTTCTTAAAATTTGTGCAAACACAATAGTACACAAATTTAATGGACGAATGGAGTATTATTTATTTTATTAAAAATATTAGTATTATAAAAAGTGCAAGATATTAATTATCGATTTACACAAGAGCAACTTTACCTCACCCATAAGCTAAATTATATTTTTTTTGCAAGTATCTTTAACAAGAAATACTCCTATCAAATTTATTTATAATACAAAATTTATAGACAAAAACTTATATACAAATTTCTACAATACAAATATCTATTTTCGAAAAATTCGCGGGTCTAATTAAAACGGGTCGGGTCAGATTTGGGCATTTTCTTTCAAAATTCGCGCAACATTTCAATTTTTTTCGCTCTCAGGTATGTAACAATTTGGGCAAATGAATGTTACTTTAAGGCAAAATGTGTGTTACAATTAGACTATATTGTTATTTTTTACATATATTCATTTGTTTTTGTAAAAATAAATATTTTTCATACAATGTAACACATACATGTGTTACATTGTATGTGTAACATATATTTGTTCTTAACAAAAATACATTTTATCATATAGTAACACATGTTAGTTCATATAATAACACAGATTGAGGAACAAATATGTGCTACAATTAGAGTAAATGTGTGTTACTGCAAATATGTGTTACAATTAGAGTAAATGTGTGTTACTGCAAATGTGTGTTACATTTAGAGTAAAATGTGTGTTACAATTAGAGTAAATGTGTGTTACTGCAAATATGTGTTACAATTAGAGTAAATGTGTGTTACTGCAAATGTGTGTTACAATTAGAGTAAACGTGTGTTACTGCGAGATCAAATGTGTGTTACTGTACATACAAACATTTATTTGTCCTTAGAAAAATGTATATTATACTTTATATAACATATGTAAGGTAATAAAAGATGTATTAGTACATGAACAACATACTATCAACATAAATCAACAAAGAGAATAAAAAATAAATTAAGTAACACATATTTATTCTTGCAAAAATACATATTTTTTTTATAGTTACTTGAAAAGTACAAAAAATTAATTTTTGAAAAATTAGTAACACAAAGTTTACCTAATAGTAACACACATTTGCCCAAATTGTAACATACCTGGGAGCGAAAAAACTTAGAATTACAAGTTGCGCGAATTTTGGGGAAAAATGCTCAAATCCGACTAGAACCGGTTTAGACCTGCGAATTTTTCAAAAATGAATATTTTTACTATAAAAATTTCTACACAAGTGTTGCTCAAATTTATATCATAGAAAGTTTTTGTGTTCCTTAACTTGATTACGTCTCCAAAAATATCCTATATTTCACATTATTAATTCTATAAAATTGACTCCTAGATATTTTTTGTGATTAGGTGTCGTCTAGGCAACCTAGACGGTCAATCGTCTAGGCAACCTAGACGGTCAATCGGCTAGGCAATTTTTTTAATATTTTTTATTGTTCAATTTATTGAAAATATTTAAATTTTAACTAAAAAGTAAAAATAGATTGAAATTTAGTCCTAACTACTCATTTTCATTATTGCGCATGTTCAAATCCGTCGCTCGTCTCGTCTTTCCCTTGTTTGTGGTATATATAAATATATTTGATTGAAAGAATTATACATATAAATATTGTACGTAAATAAATTTGGATAAATTTTAAACAATATATATATATATATGATTGGAAAATCATAAATGATTTTATTACGTGATTTCTAAAATTTAAAGAAATAAAAAAACTTAGGCAGCCGCCTATACAAGGACTAGGCGGCGCCTAGGCGGTTAGAATCTGCCTGATTAGCAATTTCTGACTTTTATATCCTTGCTAAGAGCATTAATTCCCAACCATGGTGGCAAATTTGACACCAAAATCACTTATTTGCCATTAAATTTGTCACTAATAGTAAAATCACCTCCAACCGTTAAACTCAAATTTTAACTCAATAGGTATATTCTCTGTTGATAAAAGGATATAATACCAATGATTAAAGAACCATTAAGATGTAAGCAGGCTCAAGTGCAAGTTGCTCGCCAGATTGCTCTCCACCTTGCTCGCTTGACCCAGTGATGGCGAGACAACAAGCCCATGTGGCCAAGTCCAAGTTGCTCGCCACACTGCTCTCCGCCTTGCTCGCCCAGCCTGGAGTTGGTGAGGCACCAAGCCAAGAGGCCAGGCCCAAGGTGCTCGCCCATCTGTTCGCCGCCTTGCTCGCCCAGCCTGGAAGTAGCAAGTCACCAAGCCACGAGGCCAAGCCCAAAGTGCTCGCCTACCTGCTCGCCGCCTTGCTCGCCCAGCCTGGAGGTGGCGAGGCACCAAGCTAAGAAGCCAAGCCCAAGGTGCTCGCCCACCTACTCGCCGCCTTGCTCGCTTAGCCTGGAGGTGACGAGGCACCAAGTCCTGAAGCCAAGCCCAAGGTGCTCGCCCACTTGCTCGCCATGTTGCTCGCCATTCTACCCGTACATCGTTCCCAAGAATGAAGACACAGAGATGTCCAGGAGCTTACAAGGAGTACGTAGGTCGGTTAGGTTAGGGTTAGTGGGTCAAATGACTAAGGTGATGACAAGTGGAGGACACTTGTCACCATCAGAAGTCAGGTGGCTTATAAACGTGCCACATCACCCTCACAAGGGTATATATACTTTTAATAACCCATTTTTGAAGGGATTTGAAACTTTTAACACAAGAAACCTCTCTTAAATATTTCTCTCTCTACGATTTCTCTCTGAAATTCATATAACAACTATAGATTACCTCTTCAATTATTGTTTGAGTAATGTGCTTAGATTTTAGCCACATAATCCTTCGCTTAACAAAATTGCTCAACAATTTGGCGCTAGAAAGAGGGCCTGAACCTCAGTCAATCGAAGAATTTAAAGCTTTCTCTTTAAATTTTCAAGAACAATCTCTTCAATTTGGTAAATTGTGCGAAGAACAAGAGGGTTATCTTCAAGTGTAAGTGTCTTCGAGAAAAATCATTGTTCTTGAGAACACGAACTAGAAAAGAATTCCCTAAAGGATTTGTTTCCCCTACACAATTTTTATCGAAAATGACAAGGCAAATGTACGAAGTCTCTCACGACAAATCCCGTACCACATCGACGAGTCGAAGGTGGAAGGGTAAAAAATCAGCGGGGCGCCAACAAACTGGACTAATCCGAGTCCCGGCATTACCGGCGGCCCCGGCTGGTCTACAAATTGAAGCCACCATAGAGTCGATGGTCAAAACCCCGGAGGATATTGAAAGGGCGATGGCCATGCTTAAACAGATTCAGAGACAACAGGTGGTGGTGACTCGTCAGCCCATGATTCAAGCGGCCCCTACGGAGACAAGACATGATACAAGGACGAGTTACCACGCGCAAGAGGAGGAAGCCAGTAGCGGAAGGGTTGCCCCGGAAAATTCAAAGGGCAAACAAAAGATGTGCGATCGCTTAGGACCGCAACCTAGGCGATCAGACCGATGACCAGATGGTCGAGTAGAGTGGCGACCAACCGGGCGACCAGGTGGGTGACCAGCCGAGCAGCATGGTCATCATGAAGGGTCCCAAGGCGATAGACATGATGAACCGAGCCATCATTCTGAGGGTGGTAGGTCCGGATACTCACAGCGTCAAGAACCCTGTGAGTCAGATGCGAGGCATCAAAATAGGCCCATCCAAGACCGGTTGAGGAGACGAGCATCCGAGAGGTTGGGCCCTAATGCTGCAAGTAACCTCCAACGACCACATAGGGAGGTCGCCCGAAGTGAGGGACTACCGGGGGCAGCACGTGAATATGAGGTACACCCGGAACAGCCTCGAGGAGGGGGATCATCATGCGGGTCGTCACTTGTGGAGATAGAAAAACTTAAGAGAGCAGTGGAGGACCTACGGGAACAAGTAGCTAGTAAGGAGAAGGTCGAGACATGCACTTCCCTCCCAATCTCACCACTATCCACGACCATCCTTACGGCTCCGATACAGAAGAAGATACAGTTTCCATCCTTGATATTGTACAAGGGTGAGTCTGACCCCAAGGTGCACGTCTCGAAGTATGCTAATTACATGATCTCGATGGGGGCCTCAGACGCTACACAATGCAGGAACTTCCCCTTGACTTTGGGGGACCGTGCCCATAGATGGTTTTCAGCGTTGGCATCTAGATCAATTCAGTCGTTCGGCCAGTTAACAAGAGAGTTCATGTCCCATTTCTCCGGGTTCGGGACATACCTGACACAAAAGCATCGACTAGCCAACATATCACAAGGGGCGGAGGAAACTGATCAACAATATCTTGAACGCTTTGACCAGATCCTTTTGGAAGGTGAGTCGGTCAGTGAAGACACCAAAATCATTGCTGTCATGGCGGGGTTGCGTAAAGGAACGGACCTGTGGAAGGAAATGCATTTATTCTGTCCTAGTACATACGCAAAATTCAGCCATAAAGCTGGTATATATGTGGTGATACAAGAAGCAATGCAAAAACAATTGGGCACAGAAATTGACGAGAAGAAGAGCGGTAAGAAACCCGGAGGAAGTGGTTACAAGGCCCCCAAGAACTTGAAGTCATTTGGAGACACAGTGGAATACAAAGAAAAACTTAATCAGGTGTTGACCACCACAATCGATCATGTGTTCACTACCGTGAAGGACCAAGACATGCTAGCAGCACCCCGGAGGATCAGACAAGACAGAAGCAAGTTAAACCCAAATAAGTATTGTGCTTATCATCAGAGTATCAGACACTTTACCAGTGAGTGCTGTGACCTCTTGAAATAATTATGGAAGTTTTATGAAGATGGGAAACTTGCAGAATTTGTCAAAAAAGCACCCGGTAAAAGACAATGGCAACCAAGACAAGGGGGCTCGGATGAAGAAGATAGTGATGAGGCGGAAAGGGCCCCAAACAGACAAGTGCGAAGGGGTCCACCGGTGGTACTAACATATCAAGAGCCTAACCGTGAGATCCTTGTACTCGAAGAGATTGGAACCGTCAGAGGAATGGTTGATGGACGCCCGACATCGAAAAGGCAAAAGAAAGCAGAAATTTGTTCGGGCGTCCATCAACCATTCCTCCGGCGGTATAACGACTCTTTGGTCATCAGCGCAAATATCATGAACACAAGAGTACACCGACTGCTAGTGGATACTGGAGCATACACGAACATCCTTTTCAAGAAGACACTACATCAGTTAGGAGATTACGAATCCTATATAGAGGATTGTAATCATAAGATAGTGGGATTCGGAGAGGCTGTGACCGTCCCACTAGGTGTAATCCGTTTTTCGGTAGAACTTGTAGCGCTTGAGGACCCAGAAAGGAGGATGACTAGGTTGTTAGATTTTCTAGTCGTAGATCAACCATCCACCTATAATGGGTTCCTCGGCCGCCCCTTCATTTCAGAATTCAAAGTTGCATGTTCTACGTACTACTACTGTATTAAATTCCTAACTTTAAAAGGTGCAGGTACAGTCAAAGGGGACCAAAAGAAGGCACATGAATGTTTGCTAACCCTGAAGAAGCCTGTCACTCAAGTGTTGGTCTATGAAGAGGCGGCACCGCAACATTCCCCTGATGAACCTAGTATCTTGGATGTAATCTCCATCGATACGGAGATGATGGAGGTCGATCAAACACAAGAAGAGATGGAGATAGATGATACGCCTCAAGAGGGTCAACAGCCCGGGATGCAGACGGAAAGTCACGCGGAGGTTCAAGAAGATGTTCCGGTAATCAGTGCCGAGGCGAATGATGATGGGGTTAGTACCTGAAGGTCAGATAGGTGAGCAAGAAGACATCAGACCTCGGTTAGGTTACGAGTCAATCCCGATGGAGATGGACATGCATTTGGAAGGACCCATCGATGATCCACGTTGGAAAGGCAAGAAGCGGCACGCCACTCCAGTCGAAGAACTCAGGTCCATATAGGTAGACCCAATAAAAAGGACTTGGAACTTTTTATTGGGTCGGAGTTAGAAGAACCATATAGAACTAAGATGGAGGAGTTTCTACATGCCAACCTTGATGTGTTTGCATGGTCGCATGAAGACATGACCGAAATACCAATTGAACATGCATGCCATCGTCTTAACATTGACCCTACAAAGAAACCCGTCAGTCAAAAAAGAAGAAAGTATGGACCCGACAAGTATGAAGAAAGTATGGACCCTGTCTTGGTCAAGATGCCAAATGGAACGTGGAGGCTTTGTATAGACTTCACGGACCTCAATGTCGCATGCCCCAAGGATAACTTCCCATTACCTCATATTGACCAGTTGGTGGATAATACAGCTGGGCACGAGATAATGATATTTATGGATGCCTTTGCGGGGTACCACCAAATTGCAATGCATCCCGATGATCAAGAACATACAGCCTTCTACATGAACAAAAACTTGTTTTGTTGGGAGAGAATGCCTTTTGGGTTGATCAATGCCGGTGCCACATATCAAAGGCTAGTCAACAAAATGTTCGATCAACATATTGGTAATACGATGGAGGTCTACGTCGATGACATTGTGGTGAAAAGCCTTAGAAAGGAAGACCATTTGGAGCACCTCAAACAAGCATTCGACATCATGAGAACATACAATATGAAGCTGAATCCAAAGAAAAGCAGTTTTGTGGTGCAGTCCGGGAAATTTTTGGGACACCTAGTGAGTCAACGGGGGATAGAAGTTAACCCCACACAGGTCAAGTATATTCTAGAAATGGGACCACCGAAGGATGTGCCAGCAGTTCAAAGACTCACGGGGTGTCTCGCAGCGTTAAACAGATTCATATCCAGATCGGGAGACAAGAATAGGGCATTCTTTGAGTCCATCAAAGGCAAAGGCATATGTAAAAGAACAGAGAAGAGTAACTATGTCTGGACCGATGCCTGCCAAATGGCGTTTGAAGATATAAAAAGTTATCTCAGCAACCCTCAGATCCTATCGAAGCCCGTACCAGAAGAAAAGTTATATTTATACCTGGCAGCATCGGAGGTGGCCATAAGCTCAACCTTGGTACGCGCGAAGGGCAAGACGCATATGCATTGGTGATGAGCGTACCGAAGCTACGACCTTACTTCTTTGATCACCAAGTGGAAGTCTTAACGACTTTTCCCTTGCGACAAATATTACATAGACCCGACACTGCGGGACGATTATTAAAGTGGTCACTATAGGTCAGCCAATATGGAATAACCTACGCTCCCCGAACAACGATCAAAGGGCAGGCTCTAGCAGATTTCATAGTAGAGTTAACCTACCCTCAAGACCCGACGAGGGGACGTATATATCCATGGCACCTCTATGTAGATGGTTTAGCAACAAGTTCCGCAGCAGGCGCGGGTGTCGTCCTAGTATGCCACGACAAACAAGTATTCACCTCAACTATAAGGTTCGACTTCCTTGCCACCAACAACGAAGCTGAATATGAAGCACTTATTGCCGGATTGAGACTATCATTAGCTGTGGGGGCTACCAAACTTCAGATCTACGGAGATTCACAGCTAATAATATCTCAAGTCCGAGGGGAATACGAGGCAAAAGATCGACAGATGATCATCTATCAAAGGATCGTAGCACATCTGATATCCAAGTTCGACCAAGTGTACATTGAGCAAATTCCCCGGCTAGAAAATACACAAGCAGACGCGCTGGCTCGTTTGGCTACAAGTACCGGAGAAGCAAGTATCTCGGAGGTTGTGATAACAAAACCGACTAATCCTTCAACATTTGATTACGTTAATCAAGTGTTGAAGAGGGGGCAACAACTTGTAAACAACCAGCAGATGACTACCGAAGATTGGCGCACTCCTATCAGTAAATACTTGACCAATGGTGAGCAGCCAGGGGATCCATAGGAAGTGCGACGGGTTGTAAAACAAGCCGCCAGATACACGATGATTGAGGGACAATTGTACAAAAGAGGAATTTTGTTGCCGTTGCTCAGATGCCTTTCCCCGGAAGAAGTACAGAAAGTGTTAGAAGAAATTCATGAAGGGATATGTGGAGGCCACGCCGGGGGGCAAACCTTAACCTACAAGACTATTAGGCAAGGATACTACTGGCCAACACTACGGAAGGATGCCATCATAAATGCTAAAGGATGTTTGAAAGGCCAGCAATTTGCTCCGAGCATCCATACCCCGGCGCAAGAATTAAAATTAGTATATAGTCCATGGCCATTTGCTAAATGGGGTATCGACTTGATCGGCCCATTCCCTCCTGGAAAAGGGGGAGTAAAATTCACAGTGGTGGTCGTGGACTATTACACTAAGTGGGCCGAAGCTGAAGCCCTAACGACGATAACCTAAAAAAAATGATAAGTTTCATTTGGAAAAACTTGGTGTGCAGATTTGGGTTACCGCAGTCAATAGTCACAAATAACGGAAGGCAGTTTGATGGAAGTAAGCTAAGAGACTTCTGCACTTCATGGGATATCAAGAAACATTATTCCACTCCATATCATCCCCAGTCGAATGGACAGGTCGAAGCCGTAAACAAAATCCTGAAACACATCCTGAAAATCTGATTGGAAGAAAAAAAGGGCAGTTGGGCTGATGAGCTGCCGGAAGTGCTATGGACTTATAGAACGTCTTATAGGACAAGTACCGGGGAGACACCATTTGCCATGGCCTTCGGAGTTGAAGCAGTTATCCCAGTAGAGGTTCAACATCGGACGTGGAGGATAGTCAAATACAATGAAGAAACGAATGAGGATGACAAGGCAGTGGAAAAAGACTTGATTGAGGAGACGCAAACTTCGGCGGAGCTAAGAAATGCTGTCTATAAACGATGAGCAGAAAAATACTACAACTCGCAGGTCAAAGATAGAAAGTTCAAAGTTGGTGATCTGGTTATGAGAAGGATACTAGCAGTCCCTTCAGGAGTATTTGGTCCAAAATGGGAAGGTCCGTTCCAGGTAACAAAGAGTTGGTCAAATGGGACGTATGACTTGGAAGATATGCAAGGCAACCCTTCGTCATACACTTGGAACGCCTCACACCTCAAGAAGTTCTACCAGTAGAAAGTTGTAAAAAATTTCTTTTAAAACCTTGCTCGCCCAACATGTATAGGGGCAAGTAGGTTCGATTCAAATAGAGTCAAGTCTGTAAAGTCTCATTATGTTCAATAAAGAAGATGTTTCCCTTCAAGAAAAGTTTGTGATTGTCTCATGTTTTTAACAAGTTGATGTACTAAGGAATGTCTCAAGTTATGAGCTCAAAAGACTTACGAGTCCAAAACAAAGGCAAGGTATTGTGACTAACCCAATGGGTAAACCAGTAAAAGGGAGTCATAACCAATTGATAAGCCTACATCAAAAGATGGAAAATAAAAGGTGTAAATTTGCGATTCCACAAAAGGAAAAGTAAGACGAATCAATTAAAACACCATACACAAAAATAAGCAATAAATAACTTAGACACAAACATCAACGAAAATACAAGTGTAAACAAGCTCTGTAGAAAGGAAACTACATGTCCATTAATAGTCAAGGAAACTCAAGTACATGTGGGGCGCCTTCGAGGGCGAAGAAGCAAAAAGTCAAAAACAAAAAGCAAAAAGAATTCCTAACACTCTACTGCCCGCCAGGTTGGTCGCCAGCCTGCTCGCTGGGTTGGGTCTCCACCTGCCCGCTGCCTTGACCGGTCTGATCGCCCGCCTGCTCGCCGGCCTGATCGTCCGCCTGCTCGCCAGCACCTTGAGGAGAAAGACCAGGAAGGACCTCGAAGGGAGATAGACCTTCAGTGTCTATCATTGCATCATCCTGAGCATCAATCTGAAGGGGTGGATAGTTTCCACCGACAATCCTAAGACCAGGAGGCACGACACTCAGGTTAACACCCATCTCCTCGAGGTCCCCGATGTCAACAACCAGACCGTCCTTGAGAGGACGTTCGGTGAGGAACTTGGTGAACTCTTTCTTCAGAGCCTCCCAAGGATCTTCATTCTCCCCAACGGCGTGGTGATAAGCGCGGAGATTCTCGGTAAATGCATAAACAAAACTGAAGTCAGAAGACTCAGCTCGAATATCAGCAACGGCGGCGGCAGTATAGCAATCGACATGCTCAGCCTTGTGCTCGGTCAGCTGGGTACGGGTAGCTTGGAGTTCTCTCTCCAGTTCCGCAATTTTCTCTCGGGCTACCCGACCTTCCTCTAACTGTGCCCGCATACCAGCTATTTCGGCATGAAGACCGTCGGCCTCAACCTTGGCCTTCTCGACACTTGCAAGTGCCGACTTCTCAGCATCCAACGAGGCCTTAGCCTTAGACTCCAGGATGACCATCTTCTTCTGGGTCCCTTCCCTCTCCTTCCTCAGGGTCTCGTTCTGCACCGCATAGGACTTCTCCAAAGTCAGAACTTGCTCAATGGAACGTTGAGCCGTAATGAGGGCACCACTTGAATGATGCATAACAGTGCAGATGTTATCCGTCACTGATTGATGCTGCATGATGGCATCCTGAGGCTGTGTCCAGTGGAGTGTAGCAGACTCAATGGCCCTCCTCACGGGACCCTGGAGTTCATTGAGAGATTTGGGAGGTCGAGCAAGTGCAAACTGGTGCACAGCCTCACTCCGATGAAGATAGCGCGAGGGATCGTACCTACAGGAAAGATCACACAAAGAAACACTTAAAAACACTTAAGAAATTCTAAGTGTTAGGGTTTTGAAGTTTAGAAGCCTTACCCTGCCGCCCGGTCCTGATCCTAGCCAAGGTAAGAGATGTCTGATAGTTGCCCCACGGAGCGTATGGGCGCAGGGGCTGAGGAGGTGCCGGCTGAGATAGGGATCATAGGTTCCGAAACCTCAACTCGACCCGAGCCTCCAGAACCGGAAGCCCTTGTGGTCCTTGCCCTTTTGGCAGCATCACCCTCGTGCTCGATGCGTGAACCATCCCCTCACTACAAGCAGCGACCACCACTTGGGGAGCCGCTAGGGGCTTATCGATCCTCAGCACGAGGAGCCCGTGGAGGAGCAGCAGATCGAGTGCTCGGCCCGGTACCCATTCCCTTCTTTGCTTGGGACGCCTTCTGAGCAGCTAGTACAACGGATGGTGGATCCCTCTTAGTTCTAGCCATCCCAAACCTTTGGTTCGACGCTTGGAAGGACGAAGGAATAGCAATGGTAACCTCTGAGGCTGCAAACATCGAAGAAACAAGAAAAGAGTTAGAAAAATTTCCAAGATGCAAGTCAAAAAGTCTGAGAACATAACAATTGAACCTGCGGGACGAGCAACTTGAGCCCGTAAGTGGTGAGGAGTTGTGATCAACCCCGAGGCGATGCGGCAACTAGGCTTGTTCAGGTATTCGAACGTCCTCTCTTTCTTGTTTCGGCGATAGATGAGGATGCAGGTGAACTTGAACTCCTCAGATAAACTCGTCTTCTTCCAACGTTGAGGAGTCAGACCTGCAACAAAGAAACAAGACGATAGACACAATATCAAAAACAGCATCCAAATGCAAACAAGTCCTACGCTGCAACTCGCCAAACTCTGTAGGAGACATGATGCGTCCCCCGAGTCCCTCATTATTATCCGGGGCACACCAGTCTCCACCGATGAAGAAGAACTGCTCCTTCCAGTTCTTCTCCTTGTTGGGCAGTCCTTCGAGGATCCTCATATCACTCCTCGCTTTAAGGTAATAATAACCTTGACCTTCCTCGGAACACTTGCTAAGGCAAAGGGCGTTATTCACCTCGTGCGGAGTTAAACGGTCCTTATACTTCTCCAAGGAAAAAACCGTGAAAAGAGACAGCAGGTACGTCCAGGCATTGGGTGTAAGTTGTGTGATAGCTAAACCCGTAGTCTCCAGGAAGCGTCCGATGAGGGGATGAAGAGGCAGCATTACCCCCGCGGTAAGTGTATGCATATTAATAGTCGTTAGACCCTCCGGGGGACTTTTGGCCCTCTCATTTTTCTGAGGGGTGTACATCGTAACATCACGAGGAATGTGGAATTCCCTCCTGATGCTGTCAAGGTCATCTTCATCAATGACACTCTCCACGGTGCTCGCCTTGAAGCTGGTTGGAGCATCGCAGTCTCGGTATTGTCGAAGAGGAATGGGAAAGTCACCAGCGTATCGTTCGTAATACGCCCTCCAATCAAATTCTAGCTCGATACCTTCGGGGATAGACCTCTCCACCATGTGAGGTTGTGGGAAGCCTACGGACTCAAACCAATCAGTGATGGAGTCCTCGTCGTCATTACTGCTGGAAAGCACCTCAACGGGCTCTGGATCGTCACCTTCGGGGCGAGCAGCAGGCTGTTCGACTACTTGCTCGCCAGACTGCTCGCCCAGTTGCTCACCGGGTTGCTCGGCCCCTTCCTCCAGTGGGCGAGCAACCCCCACGATCTCAGGATCGGACCCCACCAAGTGTACTGATGAAAGACCGGCGATCGGACCACCCTTCTCCATCGGTAGTTTGCCCAGATTCCGATGAGAAATAGTGCAGCTCGAGGACGATGACATGTTCGAGAAAAGAGGAAGAAAAGAAGTTTGTCCTAGGAATGTGCTAACTATTGATTGGAAATTTCTCCACCAAGATTCCGATCGAATGCGGCCGAAGGAAAATCCGATGAACAAGCACAAGAAAGGGGAATTTAAAGATCAACAGAAAAAGAGGATAATGCGAAAAGAGAAATAAAGGAAAGTGAAAGAGAAACTACCTTTGAATCAAAATCCCCCAAGTCGCCACAAAGAAGCAAGAAGAAAGAATGCTGGAAACCTTGAAAGATTTAAGCCGCCGGAAAATTTTAGAAATCGGTCGAGTGAAGAAGAGGATGAAAAATGGAGAAGATCCCTATTTATACATTAGGGTTAAAAGAGAGAAGAAGAAAAAATTCTAGGGGTTACTTTGCAAAGTATTTGAAAAGTTTTAATAGACGCGTCTTTTCGTGTGACTGATTGGCACAGTAAATGAAAAGATGCCTCGTTTTACGAAGCGTCACTCAGAAGCCAAGGCGGGAGAGCGAGCAAGAGATCGAGCATGGAGTCGAGCACCTTGTTGCTCGCCAAGCTGCTCGCTTGATTACTCGCTGATCCAGAGGATCATTTAACTAAATCATTCGTGATTATCATTCCAGTATATCCTTTGATATAGAGAATCAAATCAAAGCATATACTGAGGGGAAAATATTGATAAAAGGATATAATACCAATGATTAAAGAACCATTAAGATGTAAGCAAGCTCAAGTGCAAGTTGCTCGCCAGGTTGCTCGCCACCTTGCTCGCTTGGCCCAGTGATGGTGAGGCAACAAGCCCATGTGGCCAAGTCCAAGTTGCTCGCCACACTGCTCGCCGCCTTGCTCGCCCAGCCTGGAGGTGGTGAGGCACCAAGCCAAGAGGCCAGGCCCAAGGTGCTCGCCCAGCCTGGAAGTAGCAAGTCACCAAGCCACGAGGCCAAGCCCAAAGTGCTCGCCTACCTGCTCGCCCAGCCTGGATGTAGCGAGGCACCAAGCCAAGAAGTCAAGTCCAAGGTGCTCGCCGCCTTGCTCGCTTAGCCTGGAGGTGACGAGGCACCAAGTCCTGAAGCGAAGCCCAAGGTGCTCGCCATGTTGCTCGCCCTTCTACCCATACATCGTTCCCAAGAATGAAGACACAGAGATGTCCAGGAGCTTACAAGGAGTACGTAGGTCGGTTAGGTTAGGGTTAGTGGGTCAAATGGCTAAGGTGATGACAAGTGGAGGACACTTGTCACCATCAGAAGCCAAGTGACTTATAAACGTGTCACCTCACCCTCACAAGGGTATAAATACTTGTAATAACCCATTTTTTAAGGGATCTGAAACTTTTAACACAAGAAACCTCTCTTAAATAATTCTCTCTCTACGATTTCTCTCTGAAATTCATATAACAACTACAGATAAGCGAAGGATTATGTGGCTAATTAATCTAAGCAAATTACTCAAACATTCTCTTAGAATATTCTTACTTTAATCAAATTTATTTTTTATTTTATCTCATATTTATATGTAATTGAATTTATAATTTAATATTTTGGTTTAAATCTTTAAAAAAATGTTCAATTAGTTATAATTTGTATTTTTATTAATAAGATGATGAAGGTTTATATTTTTTATATTTAATTTTTTCATATAATATTATGAAGAAATTATAAAATAGTTCAAAAAATAAAAAAGACTAATTATAAATTGGTTCTGTGGTAAAAAAAATGCTCTATGCAAAAAAAGTTATATATTTATACAATATTTTCAACCAATTTGTAAATATAGTCATTTTTTTAAAATCAATATGTAAATACTTCTCAGGGTCATTCTTTAGCATGTACATCTAGTGATATGTCACAGGGCCCCCAAAATTTAGGGGCCCAATTTTAAAAAAAAATTATGTTAATACAGATAAATCTTAATAAACTTATTCTTATATTTTAAAGCACACAAAAATTAGAAATTTTGTTAGTCAGTTAGAATATGTGATTTTATCTATAAATACGTACTTTACATTTTTCAAATATTAAAACATTTTTTTTCAACAATTATAAAATATACTATTGCAAATGCACATAAAAAATACTACAACATCAAGAAAAACTTTTGAGCAAAAAATCTTGTACTTTTCTCCTTAATTTAATCTTAATTAATTTTTTCTCAAAAAAGTCACCAAATTCATGGTGTTTAACGACCAATTTTTTAATTTATGTTGGTAATTGTTTAATCTTCTCTAATTATTTAGCTTCAACCATTACATTTGAGGCCTTATTTTAAAAAGTAGCACATGGCCTCTATATTCTTTGGGACGGGCCTGATACTTCTAATATTATATATAAATCTAAACTCAATACATAATATTGTATACACTTAATAATATATCCCATAATATATATCAAATAAATTAAATTAAAAAAGAAAAGAAATATAGTTGCCACCATGAATAGTATGTGGCAAATTTGCCACACACTTTTCATATATGACAACTTGCCACCATATTTGCCACTCCATTGGATCTCATTTAAGTGGCAAATTGGTGTTTGCCACCACATTAATTTGTCTCCCCATTGGGAATGCCCTAACTATTAGACTCAATTACCGTAAATACACAATTTATTTCTTTCTTGTTTTAGATGTTAGGGTGAGGAATGAAATGAAACATGACTTTCAAGGAATCAATTTTTTTTTTTATCATGCAAATGGTGACTAGAATTCATGACTTTTCACCTAATCATATATAGTAAGATTCTAGCCATTTTAGCTATACTATTTTGAGAAAAGAAATCAATCATTCTTCTATTAAAAGAAATGTACTAATTTGATTCTTCACTTGTTTCAGCCCTATACGTTTTTTATATCATTTTATGTTCTCTTGAATTTACCAAACAGGCAAGCAACCCCTAACTTATATTTCAAATTAAATATTGCTTTAATTATTTTTCTAAATTTTATGAGTATGTAGTATATCATTTCTTTTTCTCCATGTGTCTTGAACCAAAAATCTCATGATTTCAAGTAGAGATGCTAAATGGATCAGCCCTAACTCTATAGGATCAGTCCTAATGTGTTTTGGGCTAAATAGGTTAGGAATTTATCCAGTTCAATCTTAATGGTCCTCTAATATTTGAGTCATAACCCTAACAGTTCTCTAACTATATGAGCTACACGGGTTACGTCACAAAAAGTAGAAATTTTTTTTTTATTTCAACACAAAATCTAAATAGTTGTTATTAAATATTAATATTTAAACTAGGATCTAAATATTGTCCATAATTTCATTAAAATTACATAATTAAATACAGTTCAACATAATTACAAAAGTTCAAACATTAATACCTATTTAAATGCCTTAAAAGATCAAAATATTAATACTTAAAAGTCCAAATATTAAAATTAATATAAACCCTAAATAGAAATTTGGGATAACTTTAATTCATTTATAATAATAATAAATAATTATGAGTACAGTATATTATATATTTAATACGTATATATATATATATATATAATAAAAAAATTATGCGAGCTATAGCGGGCAAGCTTGGTTAACCGACGAGCTACCTCTTTTACCCCGCGGTCTAATAAGGTCGGGCCAAAAAAGCTCGAATTTAAAAAGGTCTATGACTATATTATTCCGATTAAATGAGTCAGCTCGTTTAGCTCGACCCTAAATTAACATCTCTATTCTCAGGTAGTGGAGCTTTAACCACTAAGTTATTCACATTTAGAAATCAGTGTCATTTTTTTGACAAAAAGAAAATTTATTTTTTATAATCAATAATCAGTACAATATAATAGATTAATTTCAATAAGAAAAATAAAGACTACTTCATACCAATCGCGATGACATGAAGAGTAAACAAAATAAACAAATACGAGAGCATTTTTTAAGATTCCATTACTAAATAAAAACAACACACACTAAGATGTCTCTCGACATCTAAATTATTATCGTCATCAATATTTAAAAATTAGAAACTGAAATAGCATAAATATAAAATAAATAGAAAATAAAAAGTTCCAACACGTACGTCTATCAATCACACATTGTAGCCATAGACCATAAGGTCAATATTGGAGTACTTCGACCCTTTAAAAAAGATAATAACACTATAATTTGTCGCCGTCCATATACCTTATCTCAAACATGCTACTATTTTAAATTTTTAATATCGTAACCTGGTCATATGACTCATATCCAAATGAGTCAATTGCATACGTAACATTAATTATGCAACTGAAGCACAAAAACTCATTCAAAATTAATTAAAGCTCCATTTGGATGAGTGGATTTTACTCACAAATAACCACTCTTTTCTAAGTAAGTTAGATGAATATACAAATATTTATATTTGAGTTTATGTTTAAAATTGGGGAATTCTAAATCCTCGTTAAAACCATGTCATTTGTGAAATCGCTCCTCTTTACCCTTCTATCTCTATCTTTCCTCTATATTTTCCTTTTCCTCCCATCTCTTTAATATTCGTGATTTGAAATATATGTCTTTTTATATGTATTTTTTTTTAAATCCATTTATTTTCAAATCCATCCATCGTAGCCTAAATGACACGACCACACTCACTCATACCAACTAAATACAAATTTAAATAAATACAACCTGAAAACCGGCTATAATTTTTTTTTCAATTTCGACAGCATAACACTATATCAAACCCAACAACCTGTTTTCATTCACAAAACCAGTTTCAAACCACACAAGCAAACTACATCACCTCCAACACCATACAACAGAATACATAATTTTACAATATGATACAATAAAAGTTTAAAACCAACACAATATACTACAACAGAAGCAAAATAAGCCACAATCCTGCCCACAGGTCGTCATCTATGTACATCGCAACTCCAAAAGCCTGCAAAAGCGCCGCAGCTACTCCAGTTTCATCACCAAGTCACATATCATCAGGACTACCTACAATGCATAAGCTAAATGAGATTTATAAATCCCAATAAGTAGAAATTATGCATGATGATGTGATTCTTTTGAAAACCTCCCCATGCACTCTCTTTTGAAATCACCAATTTATTTATGAAGACTCTCCCAGGGCCCTATCTAGACACACTGTTATACACCGGAAAGAGCTCAATGTACACACAATCAAATACCAATATATGATCCCGACGCGGGGTCCATCCTCTTGTGGCCCAATTCAGGGTTCGGACCTCACATACGTCCCCATGTCCACCAAGAAGTCATCCCCTACACGCCGACCCATGTCAGTGAATCCAGGGATCTACCCTCTAGGGACCACTGAGATCCATCACCAAACATGATCCCCTATCCCCCCCAAAAGTCCCCCCACTGAAACACCCAATATAATCAAATAAGGTGTCGGCCCACACCAGGTATCCTACACTAGGTTTCCACACTGGGTTTCCCTAGGTCACTTCTTCCCAGGTCGCCCCTTACCACCCTCGGTGTATAATCAGTGGCCACTTTCAGAAAATCAATTAATTTTCAATGCATGATATGCATGATGCTCATGCAATCAATAACATTTAACAACATTCATAGATTATGGAACTCACAGATTCAACTTGTATCAATTATGGAGCTCACTGGCTCCTTTAACATCACATGTAGAGCTCACAGGCTCATTCCAATCGCATAGAGCTCACAGGCTCATTCAACATATAACATATAGAGCTCACAGGCTCATTCCACATCAAATAGAGCATATAAACTCATTTCCACATATTCACAGGACATAATTCACATATTACAATCTATTCAAAATCACATGTTATCACTTAAACATAAATAATTTACAAAATAATATGTTTATGCATTGTAGTGCAAATGAATTTCTACTTACCTCAAATCTGCAAGACTTCAATAATTCAATCCTTTAAATCACCTTTTCGGTCGAATCTAATAAAAACAACGACTATATATATCATCTGAATGCTTAATCAATTAAGAAATATATTCTTTTACTTCCTAAACAAACAAATACTCTACACACTTGTAAAAGAAAAAATGATTACAAATGAAAATATTATTAAGACAAACAAATTTATCTATAAATATTTATATTGAGTTCAATCAGTGAAATCGGCATTATTCAAAAAGTTGTCTCAACCAAAATTATTGAAGAAAACTATAAATCATTACCTAAGTATACTGTAAATAAATATTTTAGGATTAAGAAAAGCTTATACATATAGAAACATAAAACTTAATTAATAACAACAAGTGTGTACCTTGGTTTTCTTCCTGGGTTTCGTCTAACCCTTCCTTCTCGGCCTTTTCTCTCTCTCTTTCTCTTTTTCTTATTCTTTTCCTACTTCTATTTCTTTGTCAATTAATGAGGAGAGTCGTATATGTGGTGTATGTGATAACTCACTTTCCACCGCCTCCAATTTTCTTAACTATGAAGCATTCTTTTTTTTTTTTATCTACTATGTTAGGCGGACTAACAGCAAGCCTTCTTATTAATATTATTATAATAATATATATAATTTAATTAGTTTATTTTATTTTCTATTAATTACTACAATTAATCTTCAAATGGTTTACACTTAACTTACACCACTACTACCCAAATAATTAACACAACATATTTATTCCACTAGTATCTCAAATAAATAAACAAGAATTTTCTTTCATTAATAAACAAATAAAGACATATACCAATTCAATAAATAATTTAACATTTAAAAGCAGAATAATTAGCACAACATCACAAATAACATATGAGTAATATAAAATATACTCAAATAGTACATATCTTGATAATAACTTAAAATGCACAGAATACATAAAATATATTCAAGGAATTATAAATTAACATATAACTAATTTAAATTCACACCAAACATGAAATATATAATTAAGCAATTAACATATAAGTAAATAAAATGCATCCAACACATGAAGTATATTGGCCAATGAGTAGTGAGAAACTCGGGTATCACACTAAAAGTTTAAGAAATTCTTAGTTTTATGAGTGTCTTAATCCTAGTACAAATTTCTCCTACATGGGCTGTGGAGTTTTTGCATGCATGTGAGGTGCTATAAATTTTTCAAAATAAGTTCTGTAGTAAGTCTTGCAAGTTGGATTCAAAAGGAAAAACCACCAGATATGTCTAAAGAAAAACTATGATGATATATACCTCATACATATATAGAAATAGTACAACTTTTTTCAGACAAGGAATGCTTTTTGTTTTACCAAACAAACATTAATCTGTAGAACACATGCACCCTATTTTTTATAATACTAGAATGGTTTATCAATTACTACACATAAGTAGAATCAACCATTAATTGCTTGTTTGTTATTTATCAGTTCCTCAATATCTTTAACTAAATTTGTAATGTTAAGGTAAGAAGATCCTCCTTCCTCTACTGATCTCTTTGCCATATCTCCAAGAAATTGTGCTCTTTTCCTTCTCTCACATCCTTCTTCTCTCTCATCCATAACTCTCAAAATAGCCTCTTTAATCCAATCACTCATCACCTTATGCTCAGCCTTTTCTTCCGCACCTACTTGTTTAACAACTCGTGCACCAACCCTCACACCTATCTTCAAAATCTGCACAAGCAATTTTTCATTCAAAAACTGCTCGGCAAAAATCGGCCACGTGATCATTGGCAAGCCGGCACAGATCCCTTCAAGACTCGAATTCCATCCACAGTGCGTCAAGAACGCCCCGACTGAAGGGTGTGATAAAATCGGCACTTGTGGGGCCCAACCTCTAATGAAAAACCCTCTTTCCTTAGTCCTTTCCTCTATGCCATTATCCGAAATCCAACTCTCTATCTCTTCCGATTTCGCCCCTCCTTTCACCACTACGATGAAAGGATGATTCGACGCTTCCAACCCTAAAGCAAGCTCGATAAACTGAGCAGGCGAGAGACGACTAAGGCTTCCGAGGCAGGCGAAAACGACCGATCCCGCCTCCCTACCATCAAGCCACTCCAAACACGAATCGGGTTCACGTGAATTCTCTTTTT
>JAPKLY010000040.1:1493912-1636940 GCA_026898435.1 Prunella vulgaris
CGTCTAACATCTCTTCGAAAGGCCGTTGTAGCATTTTGATCGCCGTAAAAAACTTCACAAGTAACGGAAAACCGTAATTTACTAAAACATCCGCACTTTCACAACCCGTGGGCAGACCGGCCTCCTCACATGGAAATCGGATCTTCACGAGGCTGATGGACAGACCGGACCGGACAGCCCGATCTATCGCGGGGGCGAACCGCGTGGCGTCGAAGTGGGTGATGATGATCTTCACCTCGACGCCACGTTGGGCTAGGAGTTTGGCCATGTCGATCATCGGAATTATGTGCCCTGAAGCCATTAGTGGTACCAAAACGAAGCTCAGAGCCATTGAAATCGACACAGGATTTTTGCTTTAAAGAATGTTGGTCTAAATTGAAGAATTTTAAGTTGGCTTGAAAATTCAAACCCTTTAATCTCACTTTGCAGTGGATGAGTTTAAATTGTTCACTCTGAAGTACTATTAAATATAGTATGGGTGGGAAGTAGCGTCGGACAATATTTATCTTATTTTAATTCAAATCATATGTAAGAGCTTACGTGGGATAAGTGTGGTTTCTGTTTGTAGTCGATTGATAAAAGTTATAGGCAAGGGATGAAAATATCCCGATATTTTTTAGATATATCCCAGATATATCTATTTTTTGTAGTTATCGATATCGATATGGGGTATAAATGATATTTTCATAATATTTATTAAAAAATAAAAAATATCGGTAAATATCTGTCTGTAATATCGATATTGCTTATTTTTTCCACAAATTAAACCAAATATCGTTAGATATCGAGAAAATATTGAAAGATATCGAGGTTACATCGAGAAAATATCGATGAATTTCGTGAAAAACTTCAAAAAATAGTGTGTATATATAAATTTATCACAACTGTAAATTTTATTTAAATTCTTTTGTTAAATTTATGTATTAAATGTCTTTTCTTAAATTTTTTATAATTCTAAAATTTACCGATATCTATATTCGATATCGATATATCCATCGATATTTCCACAAATTTAAGATCTCGATATTTCCAACGATACCGATATTTTCAACCTTGGTTATAGGGTCCCAATTTTTTTTTTTCCTTTTCTCTTTGTTTGTTTCAAATTGGTTTATTTTGATGTTGATTTTTAATGTGCGTTCTATTTGGAGTCAATTGATAAAGTCATCCACATAGGTACAAAAATTTATTCCATCTCCAATGTTTCAATTGGTATCTTATGATGTTGATATGTAATGTGTTGTGTAAATATTAAGGTGTGCTTGGTATAAATTTAAAACGATAATGGTAATGGGTATCATTAAGGGGGTAATATGTAGTAAGTGATTATCCTTCTTTTTTATATATTTTTATAATTTCATTCATGTAAAATAAATAATACCAAACACTGCTAATGAGAATGAATTTTCATTAATCTTCATTCATTCTCATTCCTCACCCTCATTAATCCCAACCAAGCGGTCCCTAAGTATATTGCTTATAAATGTCTTAAACTAGTACGGTCACACGCCCCATTTTTTTTAAAGTTACAATCTTAAATTAAAGGGATTTTAAGGAAATAATTTAAAGCGTGAACTAATTTTCTTTAATAAAATTGAAATCTTAAAGGGAAAATACATTAAAAAAAATTAAAGGATCGAACCTACAAACTACATAAAAGCCATTGAATTTATTAATAAAACAGTTAAAATTTTAAATTAAAAACCAAATTTCTAGACTTGTAATAGTCAAACGTAAGCTAAGAATTAATTTCCTATGTTTTTAAAATTAAAGTTATTGAATCATTTCATAAAAATATTTAAAGCCACAAATTGAGTAAAATAAAAATCACTTACTTTGCAATAATATAAAATTTATATATAATGTCGCATAACTTTTAGAAGAAAAATTTTAGGTGGTAAATGATAAAAGTTATTCGTATTTAGGTGGTAATACAACTCTCCATCTAAAAGCAAATTACTGAATATTATTATATAAGCAGATATTCAGAATAGGTAAAAATGTTTTTTGTCCAGTATATAAGCATGTGATCGAAGGTTAAATTTCATGTGATTGTGTATATTTTTTTAACAGTATAAATTATTTTATTAAAAATTATTCTCTCTATCCACTAAATTTATTCATTATTTCCTTTTTCGTCCGTTAGGCCAACACGAAGGAGCTCGCCGAGGTGGGCGAGGACCTCGTCCAAGCTCCCAGCAGGCCGAGGTCGAAGGCCAGAGGTATCGGAGAAGGAGAGTACGGACGAGCTGCCCCTCTCGAGAGGGAGCTCGCCCCTGCCCAAAGGGGATCTCGCCGAGGTCCGTCATTACATAACCCCCAGAAATGGCACAAGGCAATGGAGCTCGCCAGGTAGCTCACCAAACCCGAGAACTCAACCGGCGGGTATATAGATAGGATATGTACGTGTAGTAGGAAAAAACCTAGAAAAGGGCGCTTTGTGAGGGATCGAGACGAAGGTTACGGACCTTCGCCAACACCGGAAGCCAAGTAGTCTCGTAAGGTGCTACCTCACACTCGCGCACCTATAAATAGGTCTCTCTTGTAACTATTACGAGAAGAATCTTCAATACAATTTCCTACGTTCTCTCTCTAAGCTCTCGTTTTCTCTCTCTACATTACCCTCTCAAGAACACTAAGAGTACAAATCTTAGTTTATTGTTTGGTAGAATTAATATGACATAATAGCCACATAAACAAACACGATTAGTAAATTCTATCAACAATTTGGCGCTAGAAGGAGGGTTCATTGAACCAAAAATTTGAGAGTAAAAATTAGGGTTTGTTGAAGGGTTGAAGATTTGAAGGTGTTCTTGACAAAACTCAAGAACACTTGAAGATACACACATATTTTTGTCCCTTGAACGAAAACCCAGATTTTCGGGTAAGAACCTAAATTTTCGGATCCATAGTTTCTGCCCGGAAAAAGTTTTCAAATGCACACGTGTACACGAATAAACCAAATTTCGAATAATTCGTTGCACGTAACACTAGACGAAAACCCGCCAAAAATCATCCTGGCCGGAGACCGCGATCTCGGCGAGCTTCCCCCTGCAAAACCCCAAAATGACTAAGGAACAGACCTCTGCAAACACCCGGAGGTGGAAGGAGGGCGCCCAGGACCAGGTCGAAGGGGAGACCTCACGCCGAGCTCCCCCGAAGAGCAACGCTCCACGACCTCCGCGAGTCGTAGTGACTCAGGAGGATTTGAACCCCGCCCTGAGGGACCTCGCCAACGACCCTGACGAGCTCCAACGCACGATTGCAACCTTGCAAAGGTTGCAACAGAGGCAACTCAACGAGCTCGCCCTAGTACCTCGGCGAGCTCCGGTCACTGAAGCTAGGGAGCAGATCAGGCCAACCCAGGGCACCCAGACCCGGGGTCACTATACCGACCTCCCATCCGAGCAGGAGGCGAGCTCTGCCCAAGCTTGCCAACATAGGGAGCGTGCTGGAAAGGCCAAGGTGGTGGAAGAGCCAGCTACGCATGCTGGGCGAGCTTCGGCCTACACCGAAGCATCCGCCACCCACCAATCACTAAGGAGGGAGGTCCTCCAGGGCAGACTAGGGCCCAGGTGCGGGGAGCATGAACGAACAGCTGTCCCAGTCTCGTCTCATGGGGGAGATTCGGACCTACAACCGCGCAGGTCCGCCCACGACCGATTGAGAAGGCCTGAGACCGACGGGTCGGGCCCCCATGGCGGACGACAATTCCAGCCCATCACAGAGAGGTCACCCCAGAGTGAGGCACCTCGGGGGCGTGCGTCCACGAGGCGCACGACCTTCGAGCAACCTCCGCCGGAGGTGGCACGCGATGACGAGCTGGCCTCACTGAAAAAGGTCGTCGAAATGCTACAAGCCCAAGTAGCAGCCAAGTCCGGCGGACCTGACTCCACCACTCTCCCCGCATCACCATTGGCACCTGCCATACTCCGGGCACCGGTCCAGAAGAAGGTCCAATTCCCAGTGATGTCCGCGTACGAGGGTGAATCTGACCCGAAAGTCCACCTGGCCAAGTACGCAGACTTCATAATTTCAGTGGGCGCCACCGACTCCACCCAGTGCCGGAACTTCCCGCTGACCCTAGGGGACCGAGCTCACCGCTGGTTCACGTCACTCGCCCCGGGGTCAATCCACTCATTTGGCCAGCTCTCGAGGGAGTTCTTGGCCCACTTCTCTGGGTTTGGGTCCTACCTTACCCAGAAGCACCGCCTCGCCAACATCCACCAAGGCGAGAATGAAACCGACCAACAGTACCTGGAGAGGTTCGATAGGATACTACTGGAAGGCGAGCCAGTGAGCAAGGACACCAAAGTCGTCGCAGTGATGGCGGGACTCCGGAAGGGGACCGACCTTTGGAAGAAAATGCACCTCGCATGTCCAAACACTTACACCGAATTCCGCCACAAGGCGGGGGTATTCGTGGCCATGCAGGAGGCCCTCCAGAAAGAGGTCAGTGTCTCTGAGGAGAGGAAACCCTACGGGAAGAAGTCTGGGAGCACATACAAAGCTCCCCGGAATTTGAAAGTTTTTGGCGACGGGGACGAGTTCAAAGAGAAGCTCAACAAGGTCCTCACTGTCTCCGTCGACCATGTCTTTACCGCAGTCAAAGACAAAGCATTGTTGGAGGAGCCGAGGAGAATTCGCCAGGACCGCGCGAAGCTCAACCCCAACAAGTACTGTGCCTATCACCAGTCCATCGGCTTCAACAGCGAGTGCCGAGACCTCCTCAAACAATTATGGAAATTCTATGAGGATGGGAAGTTGGCCGAGTTCGTGAAGAAGGCACCGGCAAAGAGGCCCAGGTTCGAGAGAAGGGAGGTCTCCGATGACGAGGAAGAGGACGTGGGCCAACGCGGACCTCAGAACAGGCGAAGGGTACCTCCCCAACCTCAACAGAACCTAGAGCCCACTCAAGAACTCTTGGTTCTCGAGGAAGAAATTGGAGCTGCCGGGGGTCTCCAGGACGAGGGATCCTCCCTTTCCAGGAGAAAAAGGAAGGCCGAGATCCGGGCCATCAACCAGGTCCATGAAGGCAGCTCCGGCCCCAGGTCCGTCGCCCAACTCACTGATGAGCTGACATTCTCCTCGGCGGACCTGGAAGGGGTACTGACGCCCCACAACGACTCGTTGGTGATAACCGCCAACATCATGAACGTCCGAGTTCACAGGCTGCTTGTGGACACCGGCGCATTCACCAACATTCTCTTCAAGTCCACCTTAGATGCCTTAGGTGATTTTGAGTCATATTTAGAACCTAGCAACGCTAGGATAGTGGGGTTCGGAGAAACTGTAACCGTCCCCCTAAGTAGTATCAGGTTGAGCGTCCAACTTGTATCGACCGAGGACCCGGAGCGGAGACTGACTAGGTTAGTGGATTTCCTAGTTGTCGACCAGCAGTCCTCCTACAACGGGTTCCTTGGCCGCCCGTTTATCAATGAATTTAAAGTGGCGTGTTCGACCTACTACTATTATCTAAAATTCCCAACTCCAAAAGGTGCCGGAACTATCAAAGGCGACAAGAAAAAGGCCAGAGAGTGCTTACTCCAAATTAAAGATGACCGAGCCAAGAAAGTCGTGACGCAGGTCCAGGTCCTTGAGGAAGAAATCCAGATTCCAGTGGACGAGACAAACATCCTAAACATCATCTCAACAGAAACTGAGTTGATGGAGGTAGACGACCCGCTGGAACCAATGATGGAAATCGACCAAGTCCTAGGACCTGCGCGAGATACACAATCGGCGCCTATGGAAGGAGTAGAAGAGGCCTACAACAACCAAGTACAGGGACCTGCGCAAAGTGCGCCACCTGTGCCCATGGAGGTGGTCGAAGTTGCCCAAGGCGGGGGACCTGCGCAAGATCAAGAACCAGTACAGATGGATATTGAGCAAGCTCCCCAGGTCGCAGAACCTCTCCAAGCTGGCGAAACCCCGGAGGTCCTGACAGTTGACGGACCTGTCCAAGTTGAAAACCCAGCTGATGATCTCGAACCACGCCTAGGTCACGAACCTGCGCAAATGTCACAAGAGGAGTGAGATGAGTTCATCAGCGATCCTAGGTGGAAAAACCAAAAGAGAAATGCCACCCCCATGGAAGAACTAACAACGCTCCCGGTGGACCCGGAAAGGGACCTGGAACTCTTCATAGATTCTGAGTTACCTGAACCGTACCTGTCGAGAATGGAGCTATTTTTAATGCCCAACTTGGACGTGTTTGCTTGGTCCCATGAAGACATTACGTAGACGGATCATCAACTAGCACAGCAGCAGGAGCCGGTGTAGTTCTGATTAGCCCAGATAGACAAGTCTTCACCTCCGCAATTCGGTTCAACTTCAGAGCTACCAACAATGAGGCGGAGTATCAAGCTCTAATAGCCGGACTTAGGCTATCATTAGCTGTGGGGGCAACCAACCTTCAAGTTTTCGGAGATTCCCAGCTAATAATATCCCAAGTCCGGGGAGAGTACGAGGCAAAAGATCAACAGATGATGACCTACCAGAAGATAGTCGCGCATCTGATCTCGATGTTTACGCAGGTTTACATCAATCAGATACCGCGGTTGGAAAACACGCAAGCAGATGCCCTAGCCCGACTAGCTACCAGTAACGGCGAAGCCGAAGTCACGGAGGTTGTGGTCACCAAACTAAAGAACCCCTCGACGTTCGATTACAAAGTTAATCAAACCTCGAGTGGGGGGCAGGAAGACAGTGAAGATTGGTGCATTCCGATCCAGAAATACTTAAAAGACGGAACAACCCCCGAAGATGCCTGGGAAGCTAGTCGGCTAGTAAAACAAGCTGCCAGATATAAGCTGCTGGATGACCAACTCTACAAATGTGGATTCTCTCTACCCCTACTCAAATGCTTATCTAAGAAGCAAGGGTTCGAAGTGTTAGAAGAAATTCACGAAGGAATCTACGGAAGTCACGCTGGGGGGCAAGCCTTGGCATACAAGACGATCAGACAGGGGTACTACTGGCCCACTCTTCGTAAGGATGCTATTAGCTTCGCTCAGAAATGCCGAAAGTATCAACTTTTCGCACCTAACATCCACTCCCCAGCTAACCAACTGAAATCGGTCTTCAGCCCGTGGCCTTTCGCAAATGGGGTATCGACTTGATCGGCCCATTTCCACCTGGCAGAGATGGTGTAAAGTTTGATGTTGTAGCAGTAGACTATTACACCAAGTGGGCTGAGGGCGAAGCACTCACAACAATAACACAAGAAAGGATGATCGGCTTCATATGGAAGAATCTGATATGCCGGTTCGGACTTCCACAATCGATCATCACCGACAATGGAAGGCAGTTCGACGGCTAAAAGTTGAGAGACTTCTGCAGTTCGTGGAACATCAAGAAACACTACTCAACTCCGTACCATCCACAGTCAAACGGCCAAGTCGAGGCGGTCAACAAAATCTTGAAACACACATTGAAGCTCCGCCTCGAAGACAAAAAAGGAAACTGGGCAGATGAACTCCCGGAGGTCCTGTGGTCTTACAGAACATCCTACCGAGCAAGCACCGGAGAGATCCCGTTTGCCTTAGCCTTCGGGACTAAAGCGGTGGTACCGGTCGAAGTCTAGAATAAGACCTGGAAGGTGGTAGGATATGACAAAGAAAAGAACGACGAAGCCTTGGCAGTCGAAAAGGATCTGATTGAAGAAACCAGAGCTTCGTCGGAAATGAAAAATGCCACCTACAAGCGCAGGGCAGAGAAGTACTACAATTCCCAGATCCGAGACCGAAAGTTCAAGGTTGGGGACCTGGTGTTGAAAAAGAAACTGATGGCCCCACCAGGTGTATTCGGGTCAAACTGGGAAGGACCGTTCCGGGTTACCGCAGCCTGGGCAAACGGCACTTATGATCTCGAAGACGCAGAAGGTAAATCCTCATCGTAGACCTGGAGCGCGGCCCACTTGAAAAAGTTTTATCAATAGACCAGGATTCTGTAATAGATTAGACGAAGGTTCGCATCAGAAATGTTGATGACGACCAATGTAAATTACGCTGCTATAAGAAGTTGGAAAAATTTATTAAGTCAAAAGAGTTGTCAGCCACGCGAGCTTCTATAGCTCGCCACCCATGCGAGCTCCTACAGCTCGCCAACTAGGCGAGCTCCTATAGCTCGTCCACTATGCGGAGATCTGCAATCCGCCCAGTGTTCGAAGCTTCATGAGGCGCAAGGACCACGGTCCCAAATGTTATAAGCTAAAATGCTTGAAGGCAAAGGCCAAAGTGCCCAAGGTCGTGAAGGTGCCCTTCCTAAAGGGTCACTAAGCACCAACTGCCTTAAGTTAGAAAAATTCGTGAAAAAGACTATGAAAACGTCTAAGGCAAGGTTCGTGGAACCCAACTGCCCAACGTGAATTAAGCAAAGTACAACTCGCTACCCTAAGTGGTTTAAGACGAGTGATTCGCGGTCCTAAGTGGTGTAAGACGAAGAATACGTACTACTAAAACAGAGGTACGATTTGTAGTCCCAAGTGACGTAAAATGAATGATTCGCTTCTCAAAGTAGAGTAAGACGAACAATTGAGTACCCGAAAAATATGCAAACGAGCTAAGTAGAATTACAACGTAAGGGCAAAAATATAAGTGAAAAGAGTTATAACAAAAAGCTTGGATTTCCATTAAAAAATACTTGGGAAATTTTCAAGCAAAAAATGATGCCTGAAAAAAATCCTAAGTATGAGTAGTGTTGCTGGCCACAAAGGCCGACCAGCTAACCATCTGTGAAGTACAAAAAGCTCCTGCTAGGCGAGCTGCACGTGCCTGACGAGCTACAACTACTTAAACAAAAAGCAAACAACTACAAAAATTAATAGCTCCTTCTGGGCGAGCTATGCAGCCCGGCGAGCTACTAAGACTTACAAAAATTAAACAAGAAACTAATCTAAGAATCTGGAGCAGTGGGGGCGGCGGGGACGTCGGCGGGGTTTGTGGCAACCTGGCAGGCCGGAAGGGCGAGCTCGGCCTCAGAGGTGATGTTGCCCGTGAGCCCGCTGGTGTCGAGCTCGCCGATGTTCAATATAGCATCTCCACAAGCATCCTGAAGCTGCTCTATGGTGGGCGGGGTCCGTTCCTCCTCGTTGGCGACCTCCATCTCGCTGACGTTCAATTCCGGCACTGGGATGGTGTTGATGATCTTGAACCGTGCCGGAACAAAATCGAGAGAAATCCCAAGTTCTGGGAGATCGCCAATATCCAATTCGGTGTCGTCGGGAAAGGGGACCCTATCCAAACATTCCTTGAATTCACCCACCACAGCTTTGATCTCCTCATCATGATGAGCTCGCGCCCACCAGAGCGCCCTAAGGACCTCGGCATAGCACTGCACGAAGCCCCGATCCGAGGCCTCAGCTTTCACAGCCACCAAATCAGCCGAGGAAGAGGCATCGTTGCGGAGCTCGACGATCTCATTGACCTTCGCCGAGAGCTCGGCCCTCAACCTCGCGCACTCCTCATCGGTAATCCGGGTCAAGTCCCACTGCAGTCGCAGCTCCTCTTTGGTCACTCCGTGCTCGCCGACCTCCCTGGCGAGTTTCTCAGCGAGCTCGTCCTCCTTAACTTTGAGTTGGGTATCGGTGTTTCGTTGGAATGAGGCGAGCTGCTTCTGGAGCTGGGTAAGGTTACCAAGAGCTTGGGCCTCGGAGGCCAGAGCCGCAGCAGCCTTCTCCTCGGCGAGCTTCACCAACCTCTTGGCCTTGTCCAAAGACTCCGCCGTCTTGATGAGGCTTTCATTCTTCTCTTGGCGACCTGCCTCCAGTTGGGCCGCCTGCTCCATTGCCTTCTGGTTCGCGAGCAACAGTCCGCTCACGTAGTGCACCGAGAGCAGGTGGTTCTCAGTCAGAGTTTGGCCATTGATGGTCGCCACCTGAGGGGTGGACCAGAACCTCGGCACCTTCGTCACCGTGTTCCGAACCAGACCCGGAGGGAGACTGCGCATCGAGGTCAAAGAGCGAGATCGGTCGTACGCATGAATGACCTCATGCCGATTCGGATGGGTGATGGGGGCATAGCTGCGAGGTCAAAACAGTTGGAGTTAGAAAAAGTTGGGAAAAATGAATGGGGTTGACATCAAAACGGCGAACTACTCACTGAGCTCGCTCGAGATCCCATCCCAAAAGTGTGTCATCCATCGCCTGTACGTCGAAGAGAGATGAAGAGGGCGGCGACCTCTGGATGGGCGCGACGGGCAAGGGGGCAGTTGAATGGGCAGATCCGCCCTGTGCCTACCTGGTGTCAGCTCGCTCAATAGGCTCGGATCCCTCATCGTCGCGGAGACCCGTGCGAGTTCTCTTGCGAGCTTGCTCATCGTCGTCCCCCACCCGGGACCCATCTCCACGGTGGAGGCCTCTCTTGGACTGATGGGAACCTCGCTCGGTTACGGCCCCAGCTCGACCTCCTCCCCGATTGGCCCTGGCGACCTCCGTGGCCTTGACCTTCGATGGAGCCTTCGTCAGCCCCTTCTTGGTCCCGGAGCCCTCGACCTCGCCCTTCTTGGTAGCGAGGTCCACTTTCTTACTCGTTTCTAGGGTGAGTGCCGAGGGAAGGGCTAGCCTATTCGGGCGAGGGGGACCCATCTCTATCCGGTGAGCTACCACGTAATAAGCTTCCGGGACCTCGGTGATCAGAAATGCGACCCAGCTACCGCCTGCAAAAATCAGAGCAGCAAAGTCAGCACCTGAGCGAGCAACACACCATAGGGGGCGAGCTCCTATAAGATGTTGACCTGGAAGTTCGGGACCTTGAAGGGCGAGGTGATGCGGCAGGGTGTGGAGACCAGCGAGTCGAAGGCAATGGTGCTTGCACAGGTGGGCGATGTCCCTATCTTTCTCACTCCTCAGACAGCAGATAGCTCGCACCAGGTCGAACTCGATCGACACCCTAGGTCTCCCCCGGCTGGACTTGTGGTGCTTCGGAACTGCAAAAAGAAAGAAAATTAGATTAGTAAATCTAATCTAACCCACGCACACCGAAAGGGGCGACCTACTGCTAGCCTCCCCGTATCCCTCGGGGGTGAGTATGCGGCCGCCTCGCCCGGAATAGGTGTCGAAAGCTCGCCAGTCCCCGCCTATGAAGAAGAATTGCTCCTTCCAGTCACGGACTTTGTTCGGGAGCACCCCCAGGAACTTTTCTTCGGGGGCGAGCTTTGAGATAATAATATCCTTTGCCGTCCTTTACTTGTCGGGTTATAACAAAGAGCTCGCCCAGGTCCACCAAGGTTAGCCGGTTCTCGTAACCCTCCAGCCCAAAGACAGACAGAGCGCAAGGAGATTGCTCCAGGCATTAGGGGTGAACTGGGTGATGGCGAGATTGATGTCGAGGAGGAACTGACCGATAATCGGATGCAAAGGTAATGTGAGCCCGGCCTCGAGGGTATGAATGTTGATGGCGGTCAACCCTTCAGGAGGCGAATCAGCTCGCTCATTCTTCTCGGGGGCATACATGAAGATGTCGAGCGGAATGCGGAACTTCTTGCGAATGTTGGGAAGGGAGTACTCATTGATAATGCTCACGACCTTGCCAGCTTTGTAGTCAGATGCAGCGACCTCCTCTAGATCGAGAGGAAGCACTCAGTCTGGGACAAGGGAAGCTCGCCGCATGCTCGGCGACGTACTCCCCCCAGTCGAAGGGATAGACAACCTCGCAGGAATCCTGGTACTCGAGAAGTTGAGGTTTTGGGAAACCAATTGTGCGAAAATACTCGACGGTCATGTCGTCGAGGTTACCCCCAGGTTCGTCTACGTCGGTGACCTCCTCTGCAGCCTCGGCTACCTCTCATCCTCGGCCGGGATATCGTTCGAAGCCGATTCATGATCCTCACTCTGGCCAGAGCTCGCAGAGGTAGTATTCCTCACTCTGGCCAGAGCTAACGGCCCTCTCCCTCAATTCGGGTCGGACCTCGCCGGGGAGCTCGCCATGACTTGGGCGAGCTACCGAATGAGCCTCGGATCCGGACCCAATGACGATCGGAGTCATCTGGGGAATGTGCCCACTGTCCGTCATGGGCCATTTTCCAGGGTTTTGATTCGAGATGGTCCCACTCGACGAACATTTCGACATAGCTTAGGCGAGTTTCGAAGAGTTCTAAAATAGTTTGAAAAATCTGGCCGACGGAGTTACGGTACGAAGACAGTCGGGGGTGGTGAAAAATCGCCGAAAACGTTCAAAATTTCCGGAAATTCGAAGAAATGTGGGATGGAAACAAGAGAAATCTGCAAAAGAGAAAGAGTTGAAAGAAACTCGGATTCTACCTTGAGAAGCCTTCGAAAATCCATTGGATGCAATAAAATGATCGCCGGAAGAAAGCTCGGAAGAATCGAAAGTGCGAAAGTGAGGAATGATCCCGCCCTCGCCTATTTATAGGCGTTGAGGCGAGCTGCGATTTCTGAAAAGCCCAGGGACCTTCTTGCAAAAAATTTGAAAATTGTCATGATTGGCGCGGGAAACGACGCCTGAAAAGGCGTGCACGACGCCTGAGATCCCGCACCACGTCGGCCCGCAAATTCGCCACGAGGGGGAGCTCGCCCTTATAACTCGGCACATGTCCGAAGGTAGCTCGCCAACACTCAAGTCCTCACCAAGGAAATAAGACAGCCCGCCCACACATTAGACTAGTCATGATGTGTGCGAGCTGGGGGAAAATGTTGACAAGGCGAGCTACCTGAGGATAATCACGAAATTATCCCAAGGCTAAGGGGGTCGCCCGCTTGCGTAAGAGCCAAGTCGCTAGTCCTGACCAAGGCCAACACGAAGGAGCTCGTCCAAGCTCCCAGCAGGCCGAGGTCGAAGGCCAGAGGTATCGGAGAAGGAGAGTACGGGCGAGCTGCCCCTCTCGAGAGGGAGCTCGCCCCTGCCCAGAGGGGATCTCGCCGAGGTCCGTCATTACATAACCCCCAGAAATGGCACAAGGCAATGGAGCTCGCCGGGTAGCTTCCAAACCCGAGAACTCAACCGGCGGGTATATAGATAGGATATGTACGTGTAGTAGGAAAAGACCTGGAAAAGGGCGCTTTGTGAGGGATCGAGGCGAAGGTTACAGACCTTCGCCAACACCGGAAGCCAAGTAGGCTCGTAAGGTGCTACCTCACACTCGCACACCTATAAATAGGTCTCTCTTGTAACTATTACGAGAAGAATCTTCAATACAATTTCCTACTTTCTCTCTCTAAGCTCTCGTTTTCTCTCTCTACATTACCCTCTCAAGAACACTAAGAGTACAATTCTTAGTTTATTGTTTGGTAGAAATAATATGACATAATAGCTACATAAACAAACACGATTAGTAAATTCTATCAACATTCCTTAACATGATTACGTCTCCAAAAATATTCTATATTTCACATTTATTAATTCTACAAAATTGACTTCCTAGATATTTTTGGTGATTAGGTGTCGTCTAGGCAACCTAGGCGGTCAATCGGCTAGATGAATATTTTTTTATTGTTCAACTTATTAAAAATATTTAAATTTTAACTAAAAAATAAAAATAGATTGAAATTTAGTCCTAAGACTCATTTTCATTATTGTGCATGTTCAAGTCCATCGCTCGTCTCGTCTTCCCCTTGTTTGTGGTATATATAAATATATTTGATTGAAAGAATAATACATATAAATATTGTATGTAGATAAATTTGGATAAATTTTAAACATATGTATATATATGATTGGAAAATCATAAATGATTTTATTATGCGATTTCTAAAATTTAAAGAAATAAAAAAAACTTAGGCAGCTGCTTGTCTAGGCAGCGTCTAGGCGGTTAGAATTTGCCCGGGTAGCAATTTCGGACTTTTATCCTTGCTAACTATCAGACTCAATTACTTATTTTATTTTTTGTTTTAGATGTTAGGGTGAGGAATTAATGAAATGAAACATGACTTTCAAGGAATTTTTTTTTATCATGCAAAATGGCAACTAGAATTCATGATCTTTCAGTTAATCGTAAATAGTAAAATTCTAGCCCAATAGCTATAATATTTTGACAAGAGAAATCAACCATTCTACTATTAAAAGAAATGTACTAATTTAATTCCTCACTTGTTTCAGCCCTATACATTTTTTATATCCTTTTATGTTCCCTTGAATTTACCAAATAGGGAAGCACCCCCTAACTTATATTTCAAATTAAATATTGCTTTAGTTATTTTTCTGCGTTTTATGAGTATATAGTACATTATTTATTTTTCTCTATGTGTCTTAGAACCAAAAATCTCATGATTTCAAGTAAGGATGCTAAATGGGTTAGCCCTAACTCTATAGGGTTAGTCCTAATGGGTTTCGTGCTAAATAGGTTAGGACTTTATCCAAATCGCTCTTAACGGTCCTCTAATATTTGAGACATAACACTAACAATTATCTAACTATATGAGCTACAAACGAATTACGTCACAAAAAATACAAATAAAATTAAATTTCAACACAAAATCTAAATTGTTGTTATTAAATAATATTAATACTTAAACTAGGATCTAAATATTGTCCATAATTTCATTAAAATTACATAAATACATATCTAACATAATTACAAAAGTTCAAACATTAATACTTACTTAAATACCTTAAAAGTTCAAAATATAAATACTTAAAAGTCCAAATATTAAAAGCAATATAAACCCTAACTAGAAATTTGGGATAACTTTAATTCATTAATAATAATAATAATAATAACAATAATAATAAATAATGAGTACAATATATTATATATTTAATAAGTATACATATAAAATAAATAAAAAATTATGCGAGCTAGCGAGCAGGCCTGGTTAACCGACGAGCTACCTCATTTACCTCGCGGTCTAATAGGGTCGGCAAAAAAAAGCTCAAATTTAAACAGGCCTATGAAAGTATAGCTTTATCCTATATTATTCAGGACTAAATGAGTCGGCTTGTTTAGCTCGACCCGGGTTAACATCTCTAATCTTAGGTAGTGGAGCTCTAATCACTAAGTTATCCAAATATAAAAATCAATGTCATTTTTTTGATAAAAAGAAAAATATTTTTTATAATCAATAATCAGTATAATATAATAAATCAATTTCAATAAAAGAAATAAAGACTACTTCATTCCAAACGTGAGGACATGAAGAGAAAATAAAAGAGACAGTTACAAGAGCGATCTTTAAGGTTTCATTGGTGAATAAGAGCAACACACACTAAGGTGTCTCTCGGCATCTAAATCTATCATCGTCATCAATTTTAAAAAAAAATAGAAACTGAAATAGCACAAATCTAAAATAAGTAAAAATGAAAAGTTTCAATAGGTACATATATCAATTGAACATTGTAGACATAGACCATAGTGTCAATGGAGTAGATCGACCCATTGAAAATGAGTAAGTCTCTTGTGCACCAATTACACGGTGCAACTCAAATTTATTTTTTAAAAGTTACATAATTTATTACTGAAAAGTTACACTATGAAAGATACATTTTTCAGTAATAACATGTGTAACTTTTCAGTAGTATTTTGTATAATTTTAAAAAAATGAACTTGAGTTGCACCGTGTACTGATGCATACAAAACTGATCCATGTAGATCCACTAACCTTGCAGTGGTGCTATAGTAGTAGATTTATATTCTTTTCTGAAAAAAAAAAAATTGGATGAAAAGTCACATTACCATGAGAAGAATCACAGTAACACACTCAAAGAAATCTAAGGAGCGGCTACAATTGGTGATATTGATAGATGAGGAGAGAGAGAGATTGTTGGAATTATATCAGTATAGTCGGTAATTTAAGAACGTCGGGTAAAATTAGCTAACACGCTTTTTCCCTAATCCTAATGGTCAACTGTTGAACCAATAAAAATTAAGTTATAATTTCCACGTCTTCTAAAAACTAATGCCGCCAATGTCCCCAGTCACCCCTCCCATCAATCATCTTTTCCATTACTCCACACACGTATTAACCTCCTACATGCCCTTTACCATCTTTAAGGGTATGTTTGTTTTGGAACTAGCACGGATGGACGTAGGACTTTGCAATCACGTCTCTACACGAGTTTGGGATGTAACATCCGGATTTCACATCTCAAACTCAATCCACACCTAAAAATACCTATTAAACCTATTATTACTCTTTCCAACACAACACTCATAAAATACCTATTATATCTATTAATATACCTATAAAATCAATCATTATCACACTTTGATTTGACATAAAGTAACATCCTACCCTACTAAAATCCCAAAACAAACACACACTTTTACTATTCATCAAGGTTTTCACATCTCAGGATTTCAAAGTCATGACTTCCCACGACCCCCTTAATCCCAAAACAAACGTACCCTAAAAGATAAAATGAACATAAAAAAAAAAAATTTGTATTTGGACAAAGGAATTTGAGACTATTAATCTTAAATTCTTAACTTAAATTTACTCAAATTGTTTGAATAAGATATTTTCACTCTATTTATTTGGATAATATATCAACTTGATGGATTTCAAATACTAAATTTGAATATAATTTAAATTAAAGAGATTTTAAATATTTAACAAAATCATATCATTTGATACATAAAAATTTGTATGAACTCAAGTTCACATTGAATCTGATTTTTTTAAAATCATTGATATATATTAACTATTACTATTATACATATACACTATTATTGTTAAAGAAACAATTATATTTTTATAACACTGAAGTATATATATGAATAATAGTAATACGAATTCATGTGAATTCGGATTTACAAGAAACCTACTCTGCTTGATAATATCTTGGTGAAATGTTGGGTATCCAAATCTATTAATTAATTAATTATATCGCACCATATATATATATAGTATTAACTGGAAATGGACGCTTCCGATACACCAAGGCAGACCTCCGGGTCGGGTCGCTCCTCTCAACGCCGTCTATCGTCCTTCCGGAATGTTTGATTTTCAGTTTCGCGGGGTGGGGAGTGAGTTTTCAAAAGTGAAGCAAATGTGAGAGAGTCGGTAATTTTAAATTTTTATTATATTAATTGTTAAAATAACTCATTAATAGGTATAGAGTCTAAAAAGTAAACATCATTTCAATAGTAAAAAGCTTACATTTTGTACTATGTTCAGATAAATTAATTTATGAAGATTTGGGGCAAAAGTCGAGTAAGGGAAATTCATGCACTTAGTTGTGTTTAGAGTCTTAAAAAAACCCCTTGTTGTAATTGGCCCTTTATATATTATCGAATCTGAATACATCAATTCAAATATAAATTTATATATGCATATATAAAATAATATTAATATTTAATGAGTCGGATTCGCAAGGCAGGTCCTATAAAAATCATGATCCGCCCCAGACTGTCTCATATTATTAGACCTGTGCAAATTTGTCTCATATTATTTTAAACACATTTAAGTAGGAGTAAATCTTATGGGACTAACGCTACAAATATTATATTTAATGAAAAAGTTAACAATTGTGATTAATTTTGTAAATTTCGTAACGCATGAGACTAAAAGTGTAAGAAAAAATAAATGTACGGAATTAAAAGTGTAAGAAAAAATTGTATGTAATCAATAGTAAAATAATTGAAATCAATTTTATAATAATACATGTCCTACAATTAATCTATTATATTCTCATAAGCTTATCACTCGCAGCATGACTTGTACAAGTGGTGGCCATTGATGGCTTGAGTCTCACATAGTTATATTTGTCCGAGGACATTATACACTTAGAATTTTTTATTTATATTTTTTAAAATAGAAATATAAATGAATGCTAATAGTTTGTTTATTTTGAGTGTAGTCTGATTGTTGCTTTGAAGAAATTACGAAGAATGAGTGGTTGATGAAAGAAAATGAAGATAGAATGGAATTAATTCAAAATTCAGTTTATCTTTTTTCATTTAATTAGAATTAAGTTCGCAAAATTCAAAATGTGACCCACTTTAGTCACAAAATAAACATACCCCACCTAGACTAAAAGGCCCAAATTCAGTCAAACTCATAAAGTCAAATCAGAAACACATTGATTAAATACACACATTTCTTTTCCTTTTAATTAATTATTTATTTATTTTATTGGAGCTGGTGGTTCAGCGATATGGTAAATCCACTGCATATATCAATGAATGGTTTAATTATTTTTATCATATAATATTATTATAAAACCAATATATTTAATAAAATAATGGGTTGTCAAATTGCAAATTTTTACAATATGACTTTCATCAATTTCCAATCTATATATTTTTTTTCAAACGGTAATTTGTACTACAACTTTAAATGTAAATATGTGTGTAGTTTTACGAATATGTGTACAAATTAATGGATCTTTTCTAATAATATATAAATTTGTGTGGAACGTCCAGATAAAAAAATATGCAAATTTCTGTGGATTGAGGGAGTATAAATATTATCAGTTTGCAACTTAATCCTTATTTTTCTAGTATTTTCAATCACAAAAAAATTTAATTGTTCTTCGTATTATATATATTAGGGAAAATTACAAAACGATTCACAAAATTGACACAAATTACAAATAGGTTTCTGTGCAGAAAAAAATATGCTCTGTGCAGAAAAAATTTATACTTCTCTACAAAAATTGTAAACCAATTTATAAATATAGCTACTTTTTTTAACCAATATGTAAGTGACCCTATATATTATTTTAGGGAAAATTATAAAATGGTTCACAAGACAAAATTGGCACTAATTATAAATTAATTTTATATAAAAAAATTACTTCTGTAAAAAAAAAAAATTATAGTTCTATGCAAGTTCATACAAATTTTTATCAAATTTAAAACCTCTCCATGAGTTTTTTTTTAAAAAAATTTGCAAGCAATGTTGGCTCTTTGGTGTAGCGGACCTATTCAACGTTGTTCGTTATGTCTTGGCGTTGAGTTCAGTGTTAATTATGAACGATTATGAGGAGTTTGAGTATTTGATCACATTGATATTTTTTATTGCTTTAGTGTATATTTATATATACAACTTAAGTATATTTTTAAAAAGTTATATAATTTATTATAAAAAAGTTGTACGTATTATTACTGAAAATGGATTTTTAAAAATATACTTTTTAAGAATATCATGTATGACTTTTTAAATTTTAGTAGTATTTTGTATAATTTTTAAAAATACATTTGAATTGCACGTTGCACTTGATGCACAAGAAACTTACTTAAAATGGTGTCATTTGTTCCAATAAAAAATTAAGTGATTTTTAGAGCTTTATATATATGCTCCATCCGTCCATGATAATTAGTCTACCTTAGTTGTGCACGGTTATTAAGAAAAAGTTGATGTTGATGTGTAAAAGTGAGTGTATTAGTATAAAGAAGTGTTAATTATTAATAAAGTATTTGATGTGATGTGTAAAAGTGAATATATGTGTATAAAAAAATAAAAATAATGATTGAAAATTTTCCATTTTAGGTAGGTAGACTATTTATTGTGGACGGCTATTTAATGCAACGTGGACTAATTTTCATGGACAGAGGGAGTATATATTATAAAGTGAATAACGACTTGATTTTTATTTTGCTCTTCTCTCATACGGACCATCTCTATTTTTTTATATAAATTTTCTGTAAATTTTGGAGAGGGAGATACAAAATTGAAATAATTAATAAAAAAATATAATTTTATTTGATCCATGATAATGAGCTGGTCTATATAATGTATTTATCTCTCTCCCAACTTTAGAGAAAATTTATACAAAAAAAATGCAGAGGATCCAAGTACCTCTTCCGTATGTTTGAGTTAAAATATTTTTTATTTAGGGTTCGTTTGGTTCAATGGATAAGGTAAATAACTCAAGATATATTAGACAAGATTATAATCTAGAAATTATTATCTATGAGTTAAATAGTATATTTGGATTGATAAATTAAGATAATTAGTAGTGTAAGATAATTTCATTTTGAATGTTTGGATTGTAAGATTAATAATAAAAACATATGCAATTGACAATTTTACCCTCTATATCATAAAAAGAAATAAAGTGAATTATGGTTCTCATTTTCAATATAAGAAGAATATTTTAATAAAGATAAAAATAATTGAATATTATCATATCTCTTCCCTAAGATAATATTATCTTCCATTCATAATATAATTGAATTTTAATTTTGGACTTTTTATTAATCTTGAATTTTTGTCCATTAAATCAAATATCAAATTAGATAAAATAATTTAATTTATCTTAGTTTATCTTAATTTATCTAAGGAGCCAAATGAGTTATTAATTATATTTTATAAAAGATATTTCTTGATGAAAAAAACTGTTTCGTCACTGCTTCAAAAAATTTATTTTCTAAGGGTTCATTTGGTTCGTAAGATAAAAGTATTTATCCGCATGTTTTTTACGGATAGATACTTTTATCTTACGAACCAAACATACCCTAAAAAAAGTTTAATACATACTCTTCAATTTTTTCTAAAAATTCATTAGTCATTTATAGAAATGAGATTTTCTTTAAGAGATGATGGTTATAAAATTATTATCTACATTCAATGTGGTGTCAGTTTCTAATGGTTACAGATAATCATTTTAATAATGATTTCCATAAAGAAATGGAATTAATAATAATGAAAAAAGCTTGTCCAGGTTGGAGCACAGGACGAGTGAACAGAATTGTGAGAGAGGGAGAGAGAGAAAGAGAGAGAGAGAGAGAGAGAGAGAGAGAGAAGAAAGGAGAGGCTGGCGGCCGGCGAAGAATGAGACGTCATCCCGGAGGAGCAGCTCTCCCACCTGACTGTGAATATGGGCAATTGCGGCACTAGGGAGGAATCCGCCGTCGTTTCCACCGCTCATCAACACCAAGGTTTCCTTTCTCTACTTCTACTCACCCACATTACTCTCTATTCCTCTCCAGATCTAGGTTATTTGGTCAGTCATGCTAAATGCCAGTTCTGCTCTCAATATCTGCAAAATTCGCTGATTTAGTTGATACAACTGTATCTTCTGTGTGCAGCCTCTGGTTCTTCTCTCTCTCTCTCTCACACACACTTTTTTTTTCCTTAATCGAGTTGGAGAAAGTAATGATATCGTAAAATTAGTATTTTGCCTGATGTTGCATGTAAACATTTGGTAATTTGAAGCTCAGTTCGTCAGCTTGAATGCAGGAGATCGTAGTTAGGGTTTCTTTCATGAATTAGTCGTGGTTTATTTGCGCTATATAGTTCAAAATTTATTGTTTCTTTCTTGGAGAAGTATTAATTTAGAATACAATAAGCAGTTCAGCAGCAGCTTCAAGGATTGTCGTTACCCACTAGGAGTTCAGCTACAGATAAGAAACATAGCCGTTCCACTTCAGATCTGAGTGATCCTTCAACACCTCGCAACTTTGAGGATTTCCGTAAAAACGCACTACTTTACACGCACGTCATTGCTTTCACTCTCTTTGAGCTCGAGACCATCACTAAGAGCTTCCGTTCTGATTACATTCTTGGAGAGGGTGGTTTTGGAACTGTCTATAAAGGTTACATAGATGAGAATGTTAGGGTCGGACTCAAATCTCTCCCTGTTGCTGTTAAGGTGCTTAACAAGGAAGGCCTTCAAGGTCACCGTGAATGGCTAGTGAGTTTCCGATGTCTGTCTTTTTTGCTCTTTAATGCTTTATATCAATCCTTTTATCCGCTTCACTTACGAATATGGCTAGATTATGTATCTGAGTATCTAAGTTCACTGTTTCAGACTGAGGTCAACTTCCTTGGGCAGCTCAGGCATCCTAATTTAGTGAAGTTGATTGGATATTGCTGTGAGGATGATCACAGGTTACTTGTTTATGAATTCATGTTTAGAGGAAGTCTTGAGAATCATCTGTTTCGAAGTATGTTCCATTTCTTTCACCATTATGCTTTCTTTGTTGTGGTTATTTCTAGGATTTTTTGTTATATAACTGGTGATGAAATTTACTTGCTGTTTTGACCATAGTTTGGTGACAAAGGAATCTTGTAGATGTGAATTCTTAGAAATTTCTCATTTAACGGCATACTTATGAAAAGTCTCTCTCTCGTCTTAATCTGGTATATATTAAAATTGGATGCTTCCTAAGTTGAGAATTCCATCGAGTGTTAGGGTGCAGAGTGTCTAGTCAGTTGTGAAAGTGCATCTATATATGATAGCCATGAATCCAGATCAAGCTCCTGCAAACCAAGGTGTGCTTTATCACTGGTAATGAATGATGATAGATTGACTGGTAATTGTATGTAATGGGCAATCCTATATTAAAATAAGGGAACAGAATTGTCTACGAAGCATTTAGACCTGAAATATCTCTGAGCTAAACCATTACTTCAGTCTAGACTACTCTATTTGATTTTTCCCTTTGCACGTTATCAAGCTCTCTTAATCTTCTTTTACTAAACAAGATATGCTTTCTTCTTATGCTGGTTGTATTCCTTCCTATGATATTTATGTTTTCTTGGGTATACTTGCAAGAATGAACATTCAATGTGGCAATGTGCACTATGTGGCAATCAGTGTACAATTTATTTTCTGTTTTGATCTTTTCCTGAGTATAATTGACCTGGAATTTTGCCGAGGCATCAGAAGCAACAGTTCCACTATCTTGGTCAACAAGAATGATGATTGCTCTTGGGGCAGCTAAAGGGCTTGCGTTCCTTCACAATGCTGAAAGGCCTGTAATCTACCGAGACTTTAAAACTTCTAATATTCTGCTAGATTCGGTAAGTGATGTCATTGGAAGTATTTGTTAAAAATCCTAATCCCTTGCCCTCAGGATGGATACTCCATTGATCATTTCGTAACTTGTGAACTATTTCTCTAGGGGATTTGTTTGAATGTAAACTATTGTGTATATAGGCTTAAACTTGACTTTCCTAACAGTCTTGTCTATTCATTGTTTTGATTCTGATCAATTGTTTTCTCAGCATGGCATCTTATCTTTATTGCAAATTATCTTTGTTGCAGGATTATATAGCCAAGCTTTCTGATTTTGGCCTTGCAAAAGCAGGGCCGCAAGGTGATGAGACTCATGTATCAACTCGAGTTATGGGTACCTATGGTTATGCAGCTCCTGAATATGTCATGACTGGTACTGCTTTAAATTTTTTGCATCTCCTTGCACCAAATTATTTTCTATGTATCAGCTGTTGAAATAGATGATAAGTCTTCATCTACTCGAAGTTAGTGACTCGAGAGATGTATGGGCCAGCCGCCCAGCTGGATAGACGTATTGGAAAAGTGACTTTATCACAATACTAAGAATTAGAGGCTTGGTTTATTGCCTGTTTTTTTTTTATGTCTGTAGACACAGATTGGTTTTGGCTGCTTGCCTGCTTTTATTTGGCTCACTTCAGATATTCATGCAGCTAGTATTCCTGACAGAATGATTAATTAATTGCACAACCAAATAGTAGTTTTTTCTTTTTTCTGAAAGAAATTACTTTTAATTTGATGTCTCTGCTTCATTATTACTTATCATATTCAAGAGCCAAATCACACATTTTAGCTCGAGTTCAATAACTCTTTGTTACACAATGTGTTACTTTTCCTAAAATCATTAACCAATTGGTCCTAAAGGAAAATTCTAATATGGCTAGTTAGAACACCAATTTAGACTTGAAAATCAGTCTCAGCTAGACCAGTGCAGATCTGATTGAGCTTTCACAATTGTTCTCATCTACATACAGTTAAGGCCTCATTAGGTTTCATGTAGTAAAGGGTTATTGACGGCTAATACCATCTAATATTACGTTTGGTTTCCTTTACGAGTTAGCCTAGGAGCCTGGTACTGAAAGCAGGCCCTTTCTTGTAATACCATTTTGTTGTTACTATGGATTCCATCTACCTGTTAGCTGGTATCCCCAATCCTACTCATTAGAATTAGTTGTATTAATTTTGAAGTGACTGAATTGCCCTTCTAATTATGGTATTGAGGTTATTTCAAAATATATTGAATGGTGAAATAGTCAATTTCAAGGCTGTGAACTGATTTTAATACAAATTGATGTGTAATCACCTAAAAGTTGAGTTCATTTATTTGAAAGCATGTGCAAATTGAATTGTATTACACATCCTGGTGTTCTAAATCACTGATTATCCAATAGTTGAAACCAAACGAGGCCTAAGATTGAGTGTAATACATTATTGAATATATACATGTGCTCACTTATCTAATTCTGGTTTTCATGAGATGCGCAGGGCACCTTACTGCCAGAAGTGACGTCTACAGCTTTGGAGTCGTTCTTCTCGAGCTTTTAACAGGGAGAAAATCCGTAGACAAGACAAGACCAAGCAAGGAACAAAGTCTCGTAGACTGGGCCAGACCAAAGCTTAATGACAAGAGAAAATTGCTGCAAATTATAGACCCTAGATTAGAGAGTCAGTATTCAGTAAGGGCAGCACAGAAAGCTTGTAGTTTGGCATACTATTGTTTGAGCCAAAACCCAAAAGCTCGACCATTAATGAGCGATGTGGTCGAGACATTGGAGCCATTACAATGCAACGGTAGTAATGATGTCTCTTCTTCGTCGTCTTCAACCCCTACTCTTCTATGTAGTGGCAGCCCGTTTGTGACAGGGAGGATGCCTGATTACCGGGTGCATCGGAGGTTTGGTGGGGCCGTTGGAAGTGGTGTTGGTTGTCGGTCTTCGAATCCAAGTTGTTCGCCTGGTGGACCCGCAGCGTGCCGAGTTAGGTGAGCCAAGTTGAGTTTTCTGTATGATGTATGTATACTGTGTTAATTTTCTTGGGATGGATTTATACTTTTGTAATGGTCATTGCAAGCTTGTTGATTGCTGAATGTAGGAATATGCTTTTGTGTTGGTGATGTGATGTTTGCTACAAATTCAAAATTTGCAATCTGGGGAGAAGTTTCCAGGCTCTGTAGCATAGAATATACTCTACAGATAGATCACTGCATGCTGTTTTTTAATGTGTTGTAATGTACAACACATTAAAGCATATAAGTGGGCAGTGTCTCGCAAGGTTGCATTGCAGAATAAACAGTTTATATAGTTTTTTTTCTCGTTTTCATTACAAATATTTTTATGCAAAAATGATTTATAAATTAGATATTTAATATCTTAAAGCAGTTATATAATAAGTTTGTCATGGCCATATTATATTATTTCAAATTGTTGAGAGAAAATGAGTTGAGTTTCTAAATTATTATGGTTGTAATGACTTGATTTTTCAGATGGCCAAAATCAATGGTGTGCTATACATTATGAGTTCATGATGTTCCAAGGTCCAACATGTCATTCGTTTTTCATTATGATATTTTACGTTTTGAATGAATATGTTAAGAAAAAAAATATTCAAGTTCATGTGAAATTTTTCTTTTTAAATATTATTATTCAGTTAGTTAACTATTTAGATTAAAAAAGTTTAATTTTTAACCTTTATTTAATATTTCCATGTAACCTATAGATTAAATAGGTTAACTTATTAGGGTTAATTGCGGATTTAAGCAGTTCAGGAGCTGTAAATTAATTCTAACTCAAGCAATGCATAGGTGCGGGTCACTAATGGTAATGTGCTAAAAATATAAAAAATTAAAAATTAATTTTAAATTTAAATTCAAACTACTGTACATGTAAAATTAAAGAACACATAATAATAATAATAATATTTAATCATATTAACTATATTTTTAAAAAAAAATTGAAAAGATAACACTATTTAATACTCAACATCTATATTATTTTATATTTTTATTTGTATTGAATAAAATATTACTACTCTTTCTATCTATTAAATTTGTGCATCACTCGTTTTAAAAAAAAAGGTAAATAAAGTAAGGGGTGTTTGGTTTTCAAGATTATGATGAATTAAACCTCCAATTAAAGTAATGTTATTTTTTATTTCTAGGATTCGAGCCCAGGATTCGAATCCTAGCTAGTCTTACAAGAATTTGATTATTTGATCCCACCTATTTCATTAGATTATTTAATCTCAAGACTAAGTTTACTAATTTACTCTCAAATATTGCGGTAAAGCATGATAATGGTAAAGTATTGTATAGATTATTTCCACGATATGGCATTTTCTGATATAAGAATTATTTTTATGGGCTTATTTTTTGTCTCATTAAAAAGTGGTTTATAATGTGAACTGCTTTCACACAAAATTTACTCACAGAAAATATAGTTAATTGCAAAGGGATAAAATTGATAATTTACTATTTTTATTTTATTTATCTTTAAATTCAAACACAAATTAAAATTAATTTAAAAAGAGAATCATAAATACCAAATATATAATATTTTAAAATTAAAATTACAATAAATTCTATCCCTTGAAATCTTATTTGTTGGTTACGATTTAACAATTCTACCCGTGAATAAAAATAAAGTACTTTTCAATAAAAAAAAATGATTATTAAAATAAATTTAATAATATATGTCATTATACATAGGCAAATTCCTAATGGGGGGACCTTTTTTTACACTCAAATTCATTCCTTTCTATTTTTGTATTCCTCTAATTATTTATAAAAATAAATTTAAGTTACACAGTGTATGTGGTACATACAAGATTAAGACTTATTAAATTTATATGAATACATACAATATATATGTCTAGTTTTGTATTTATCAAGTACACTGTGCAATTCGGATGTATTTTTATAAAATTATATAAAATACTATTAAAAAATTACATATATTATTATTGAAAATTTTATTTTTAATGGCGTAACTTTTCAATAATAAAGGTATTAAATTTATATATACAGCCTAATAGTATTTCCTCATCCTTTTGTATTGGTTTTCTGTTTTTGCCGCAAATATAAAATAGCAACCCCAATGAGCTACGGAGAATATTATGCCTACAAAAGGAACGATCAATCGTAAAGGCATTCAGATGGTGGATTAATTTGCGAATAATCTCAATTATCATCAATTTACAAGGTGAAGAGTTTGCATTTTAGGATTTATGTTAATTGGATTGAGCATTTGAGGTGTGGAGAAAGATGGGGGGAAACGCCCACTGGATTCCGGCGTCATGGTTAATCGGCGGGCTTGTAATCGGAGTTTCGCTGCTAGGTTTCCGCCTCGCTTTGCCGCAGAATAAGAAGAAGAAGAGGCCGATTAGGGTGTATATGGATGGGTGCTTCGACATGATGCATTACGGCCATTGCAATGCCCTTCGTCAAGCGCGAGCCCTCGGCGACCAATTGGTCGTCGGCGTTGTCAGCGACGCCGAAATTACTGCCAATAAAGGACCTCCGGTTACCCCTCTGGAGGAGAGGTTTGAGCTCTTTCCGGCTCCTTGATTCCTATATCTTGTTTTATTTCGTATCTATTTCTAATGAGTGGATGTATAGATTTTGGATGGTATGGTGAAATCGTTTGATGATTTGTGCTTGCCTTGTTTTGAGATTCTTGCTCTGTGATTTGGATGACTTGTGAATCCTGCTTCAGTTAAGTGTCTTAACTTGATTATCATATGTTTATGTTGTGAATGAGTTACCACTGAAAGGAAAGGCATAGATCAAGACATCCGCTTGGTGCCTGAAGTGGAAAACTTTGTTATACTCAGTGATGTATCTCGCTGATTTCTTTGGTTTAAATAATTGCTAGTGTGCTTTTCTTTGGGTGCAGCCACACTAACGGAGATTAATATAAGGATTTGATTCAAGCAGAAAAGTACCAGGGAAAAACGTAACAAGATTGTTTTTTAATCAACCTATTGGAATCTTCTTTCCCACTCCTAAGCTGGTTTTAAAATCATCACTTTCCATGTAATTGCATTCCAATACTCACAAGAGATGAAGGTGCATCTGTTATTGCGACAAAAGTTTTTGTTTGTCCAAACTTGATCTATAAATTACTATTGTTTGTACATGTTTAACGCATGATCATGCATCCAGCTTTTTCCTTTTTTCGTTAAGACTATTGTTGAATTTTGCTGGGATACTATATAAAAGATAGTAGTACAACATTTCCGTAAGAACTAATACAGTAACTCTTGCTGTTATTTCTTCTGTAGGATGATCATGGTTAGTGCTGTAAAATGGGTGGATGAAGTTATTCCTGATGCTCCCTATGCTATCACGGAAGAGTTCATGAGAAAGCTATTCGATGAATACAATATTGATTACATTATTCATGGGGATGACCCCTGTGTTCTTCCAGATGGGACTGATGCCTATGCGCTTGCTAAGAAAGCTGGCCGTTATAAACAGATAAAGCGCACTGAAGGGGTATCAAGCACTGACATTGTTGGTCTGTACTTGCAACTTTCATTTATTACTTTATTAACTGTATATGTTGGGGAAATGATGGGTTCCCTCTCAAAATTTGGTGCTTACTTATTTTGGATGTTGGGCCAATGGTTATTTTACTTATTGTGTATTTTAATAGAAGATAGTATGTTATCTGTTTTGTCTCATCATCAAACACTCAAAATCTCACCACCACAACCAACAAACTAAATGTAAATCCTACTCTGCTCGGTCGAGACACATTCTAATTTATACTTAAATATAGCACATCATTTCTAGTGGTTTCTTTGGTCATCCTCTTCCCTTCCAATCTAACTTAATTGATTTTTGCTCTCTATACAAAGTATAGGGGCGTCTAAAGGCCCCTATGTACGTCCATACCATCTTAAGCGTGTCATGGATTTTCTCATCTGTTGTAACTACCCCTACTTTCTTTCAATTGCGTACTTATCTTTTTCCATCTAATTTACTGTCCCTTAACATTCCCATTTCTGCTACCTTCTTTTTCTGTTCATGTTCATATTTGCTCGTCTAACACTCCTGATCCATATATCATTGCTGGTCTTATTGCGGGGTTTATAAATTTTTCTTTTAATTTCATGATCGTATATGTTGCTCATCATTCACTCTTTGGCACCAATTCGGAAAAGATTTTAATGATAAAGAATTTAACTCTTTAATTGAATACTTTGTTTACCAGGTCGTATGCTTCTCTGTGTGAGAGAGAGGTCAACCGCTGATAGCCCTAAACACTCATCTCTGCAGCGGCAATTCAGCCATGGGCACAGCCACAAATCTGAGGATGGTGGCTCTGGTAGTGGAACTCGGATATCTCATTTTCTACCTACATCTCGCAGGATTGTCCAATTCTCCAATGGCAAGGCACGTATATTAATTTTGGGATTTTCACAGCTCCTTTGAAGAAAATTAGTTGTTCCTCACTAAGAGCTTTGAGTTTATTGAGATATTCTTTAACTTTAATCTCGTGCCTCTAGCTTGCTAAGTAATATGTTGTGTTCATTTTTTGAATCTAAACAAACAGGTGAAGTTTCTATTCTTGGTCTATTCACCTGAGTTATTCACACACCCTTGCAAATGTATATTTTTAATGTATGTATACCTTTGACTTCTCTTTGCAACATGCATGCGTACCAATGACTTTTTAGAATAGGTTTTTTTATCACTGAATGCGACCAAGGGTGCTTGTGTTAAGGAGCATTACCTCAACCTATGGGTGACTCTTGCAAAAGCTTAATCAATTTGAAAGGAGACTTCACACAGTTGATACTCTAAAAAGCTCATTTATGTCAATATGTGATATCTTCCCTGGTAGTTTGGCATGATCTTTTCGTTGGGGGGTTTAGAATTAAAATGGGGATTGTAGTCAACTGTCAACCCCTAAATTTTGAACCCAAGCCATCCATACCTGTGTGAATTTTAAAGGCTATTTGTCGAAGGACTCTACCCGTGGTGATATGCTCTAATTCTGAAAAAACAGACAAAACCCCCCTCCCACCAGCAAAGCACTCATACATACCCACCCAAAACCCCCTCAACCTAAGGAAAGGAATAAATAATTAGAAACATGAGGACAAAACTCAACTGGAGGGGAAAAGGAAATATATTTATCTGTTCCATATTGGATATAAATTTAAAGCCTGTACTTTTCCACCACACCGGCTTCCTCATCGTGATACTGTTCTGCAAGTTCAAGACTGTTTTCTGCTCTGTATGGCAGGAGACATACTAATCTGTTTTGCTAATAATGCTAGAATTCCTTCTCTTTACTCTGCATCCGTTCTCAATTTGATGAAGAACGATAAATAGATATCTAAGCTCTCAAATAACTTCTAACATTTATGTTGACATCTTTTAGGGGCCTGGACCTGATGCTCGCATAATATACATAGATGGTGCATTTGACCTTTTTCACGCTGGACATGTGGAGGTATGGATGATTCTATCTACTTCTATTTAATTGGATTTATTGGTCAAAGCTATTATGCAGTAGGAAGTCTTGGTTGAGAGATTTCTCATTCTCAGATTTTAATTTCTCTTTATATGTCTATTGATCACTTTCTGCTGATCATATCTCATAGTCAAGGGCTGTTTCATATTTCATTACCTATCGAATTATTTTGTAGCATTTATTACTTTAATGCTGGCATATGTGTACTTGATTTGACTTTTTTTTTATTAATAGGATTATGCTCCGCTCATTAATTATGTTTTGTGAAACAGATACTTAGGCTTGCCCGAGGACTTGGTGACTTTCTTCTTGTTGGTATCCACACTGATCAAACTGTCAGGTCTAATCTTTATTCTCTTACCATTCTCTAAATGATCTATCTTTTAACTGAACTCACTTGTTTGATTTTTAAAATTGGGTCTAAATGGTTATTTATGAGAAAATGGTATATTCTGTTCTAAAATAATGAAAACTGTTACTAGGTGAACCCTTCTGAAAGCTAGCATCTTTTGAAAAGATTACTCATCTCTAATTTCCCCAGGATGGCCTTTAATTCATGACGTTATATGCATCTATATGTACTCCATAGCAATAATCTAATTTTATATATAATTATTTCTGATGATATCACCAAAGTGGACTAATTGCTCTCGGGACAAGCTTTTCACACACACATACTAAGAGGGACTATTTACCTTCTTGGTTTGGTAAGCAATGACCTTAAGAGAGGGTGCAGAATTGAAATTAAGCACCGAATAACTAACATCTTCTTAATAGTATTGAATGATGCTATTAAATTTCTTATTTTTTTTAAATGCTCTTGTTGACACTTCTCTCTAAATGTTACTTTTACCTTTTTAAAAAAAAAAATATATATGTACCTTTTTCTTCTTTCCCCTTTTTCCTCACTTGTCCTTTTCTTTTTAAAGAAAATAAAAACTATTTATAACCTTCAGCCCTCAATTTCTCGCTCTCTAATCCTCTCTACTGTTGATTCTTATCATAAGCCACATAACTTTAAAAGTTTCAATACAGCTGTTAAGCCAAATCCTAAGTGGTGATGTGGGTGTATATTCTGCTCATCAATTGCAAAGAACCTTTGTTTATAATGTTGGTATTTGTGACCTCCACTAGTAAGGACACTATGTATTTATAGAGTTCTGAGACAGATGACGATTTTTGTGTATATTTGTCTATTGTAGTGGAAAGAGAGGAAGTCACCGTCCCATTATGAATCTTCATGAAAGAAGCTTAAGTGTTTTGGCTTGTCAATATGCGGACGAAGTAATAATTGGTGCTCCACGGGAGGTGTCAAAAGATATGGTACGTATAAATTGTCATAATCTTTATGAAGTAGTTATCTGCATTACAATTTACCATACCTTCGTCATAATCTAAGTATATTAAGAGGTGAAGAGATAGTTATCATAGAAAACAAATTGCAGCCTATAATATATGATACCCTCTGCTCACATATGATATAAAAGGACATTAACAATGCTATGCATGTAGTTACTTATCTCCCCTAGGTATCCAAAAATAGCTGATTCATTTGCTATTGGTTCTTAATTAACAAAATAGTTCCCTTATGGTTTTTGTGAACTTGGCATATATATCTCCTGTGATTCCGATATTTTGCTACTTCATTTTACTATTGAAATCATCTCTTTTACAATATTATCCTTTCTTTTCGGGTAAGTGGGCACTTTAAGGATCCTGGAAATTTCATGCCAGCAATTCCATAATGATGCAATATTTAATATGGTTGTTACTTCTAAAATGTGTCTGTTGTGCATCTATATACTTCTTTGAATTACTGTACGGTAAGTTTTCATAAAGAGCAAGTGAATTTACAGAAAGCAGTAACCAGAGCACTGATGATCTAGTGTCAAGTGCATTAAAGATCCTTTAAGTTTGAGACTTGCAAAGATCTTTCATGCTTGATGCTCTACTGGTTCTTTGAATTTCTGTAAATACTTAGGGCCACTATATACAATTGTTGAACATTTTGACTTGATCATCAAGGGCATGCTTCCTTATCCTTCCAGGTTAAGAAAATATATTCATTTAACATGACAAGTTGCATTTTCGTGCTGTCTTACGGTCCCTTTTCTAAGCACTGTGACTTTTACAAATCTAAGTGACGAATGTGTTCATGTTTAATTTAACACTTGAAGGCTGTCACTTACCTCTTTGATCCATTACACACAATAAGGTGCATGTTACTATTGAATGCTTTTTACATTATGGATTATATTTCCACACATGAAAAGAAATGCTTTAATAGGCGTCAATCTTTTATTAATTCTCATCAAGCCAATAGTGTACTCATGATTTCCGTTTAATTTTCAATTTGTATTGCTGTAGATAACGACCTTCAATATCTCTCTGGTTGTGCACGGATCTGTAGCAGAGGATAGTGATTTTCAGAAGGTATACAGCTAATTCATGTTATGCCATCACTTTAGTTACCATAAGTGCATTTATCAAATGTTTTATTTATCTTGTAATACTTACAGGATAAGGAGAATCCATATGCTGTGCCAATTAGTATGGGTATGTTTGAACTATTGGAAAGTCCTCTGGATATCACAACTAGTACGATAATCAAGAGGATTTTATCAAATCATGACGCATACCAGGTTTGCCCTCTGTTGTTTTTTAGAGTTGAAAGAGCTATAGGAATTAGTGTCTTAGACATGTACATAATACTATTATTTGAGTTTATTGGACAAAAAATGGATTGAAGTTGGTTCTTGCAGAAACGAAATGAGAGAAAAGCTGAAAGTGAGAGAAGATATTATGAAGATAGAGGTTTTATTGCAGGAGATTAATCAACTTTATGCTCTTAATAGTAAGTGCACGGTACGTATACTTACCCAATGCTATTGCATACTCCAGCAAGTGTTTATGGGGTCTGATTTTGCTTTCAGTTGCAGAGATGTTGGTGATTTGATGCTACATAAACATTCTAAAGATAACGAGAGGATTATGATAGTCTCGATGCTGTTGTTTTCTGTATTAGTTCTTGTTTTTATTGTTTGTTGTTAGAAGCTGTATATCAAAGCAGCATTATGTTTATTAGACAATAGAATATTTAACGTTTCATGAGTTCCATAGCGATTTGAGTTAAAAGTTCTGTAAGCTTAACTATTCCGTTAGTTTAGTTTCAGTGAAATAGGAAGAAGAAAAAATTGTGACTTCGAAATTTTGCTTTATTCAGAAGCACATTGTTATGTGCTCATTTCCTATTTATTCCCATTTCCGTTGAGCTGTTTGCCCATTATTTTATTTTTTTTGTTATTTCTTTCTTCTGGGTTCCTCACAGGTTTCTAATTAAAGCAGATCATATTGCGTGATAATTAAGAATGGTAGACTTTGTCATTCTTGAATCCACCAAACTTCCTTTTTTTTTTTTTTTTAAATTTATTATACGAGTTTATGCTGATGTTAGGCTCCATAAGAAACTCACCATCGTTCATACCATTATAAGTTTAAACTTGATTTAAAGCTTATTAGCTTTGAGCCCCAGTTTCGTTATTAACCTGATGAGCTAGTTTGTAAAATGAGACTAGTAGTTTTACATTAGTTCATAAATTTTTAAGATACATTATATGGATTAGTCTTGTATGCACCAGTTACACAGTGCAACTCAAGTTTATTTTTTTAAAGTTACACAAAATACTACTGAAAAGTTAAATATGCTATTACTGAAAAGTGTATCTTTCGTAGTGTAACTTTTCAATAATAATTTGTGCAACTTTTTAGTAATAAATTGGGTAACTTTTCAAAAATTCACTTGAATTGCACGGTGTAACTGATATACATGAGACTTACTCATATTATATAGATCATTTTATACTTCTCCAAATATATAATTCATTTTTTATTGGATGATCAATTCTAGTGTAATATATTTTTAAGCTCATTTAGATTTATATAAGCTCGTGACCCACCAATAAGTACTTTAAAGTTTAATCTCGGGACTTTTTAGCATGTATTTACATCATAACTAGGAGACTTCTTGAAGACAAAACACAAAGTATTATGTGAGTAGTAATGCCCACGGATCCTCTCCATTTTTTATGAATTTCGGAGAGAGATGGACATAGAAATTAAAATAATTAATAAAAATACATATTTATGGGACTCATGATAATAATCTCACTTCATGTAATTTGTCTATCTCTCTCCTAACTTTAGGAGAAATTTACACTAAAGAAATAGAGATGATTCGAACTCGAATAGTAATGGCATTCATGTTCCACAAACTCTTTTTTTTATATATAAGGATAGGAATTCGCAATCAGTAAACACCAAATTACATACATAAATTCCTAATCCAATATGGAATGCCAAATTCGAATCAAAACATGTCTCTATTCTTCAACCAACTAACTACCTCCAAGGAATCTGAAATGACACCAAACTCCCTATTAGTCCATTTTTTCTGTTTATTCTTTCTGTATCACTGTAAGCTTTTCATTTTTATTTTTTTAATCTATTTTACTATAAAATTCTTATTTTCTTTATGACAATCTATTTTTATTTTTTACTTTTCATTTTCATTACTTACTGTATTACTATCCTATCTTCTTTTTCTTCATTCTATTACATCATTGTACTATTATCTATAACTATCATTTTAATATTTGTTAACACGTGATCCAATAATTTGTAAAAAAAGTTTATGGTGAAAAGAAGGTACTATATGTTCTTTTGTTTTGTTTCACATGTGGTGGATTAGGAGCATCCTATGCATCCCCATAATATTTAACTCTGTTCAAGAAATGGATCAGGAGCATCCTATGCATGTCAAATGCTTAAAGACATAATTAAATAGGACCCCCCTCCGTCCCTAATCAATTTGCACACTTTCTATTTTGGGTTGTCCCAAATCAATTTGCACACTACTTAAAAAAAAACATTAATTTGCGTGTACACTCACAAAACTTTCCACACATTTACCCATATACCACTACTTTATTTAAAAAATACATTTTTCTTAAACAATGTGTCATTCCAAGGGTACAAATATCCTGGGACGGAAGTAGTAATTAACATAAACAATGATCACATAAAAAGCTACGAGTCTAATAAACAAATTTAATGTCGGATCAACAGAAGTCCAGATGAATTTTACATACAAAACTTCCATTGAAAATATAGGAAAAGTTTTATGAGATTCACATTAACTAGTAAACACAAAGTGTTGAACCATTTTACAAAAAGCAATTGTTCTACATACCCATTTGAGTTGGTAATCATGATAATTATTATATTTTGACATCTGAAAAACTGTAAGCTAGTCCCTGCAATTAATGTTACTAAACAATTTTACAAATGCGCATATTACAATATGGAAAGGATATATTAAGCGTCAGTCAACAACTAAACACAAGTCTCAGCTTCTTCACCATCATCAAAATTCAAGCTTTCTGCATAATTCCTGGTCGATCTTTACAAACTTCCTCGTGGATTTCATCGGCGCTCCAGGACACGTTTCAGCAACCCAACTGAGAATTCGAGCAGACTTGGGCGTCCTGGGTGCTTCAAAATCGGAACCATCTGAATCATGAGATTTGGCCTGCTCTGAGAAAATGGCGTCCATTATAGTGCTATGAACGATCTCAAACATACGCTCTTCATCGGACATCGTCTCTATGCTTGCTTCACGACTAAATTCCTTTGCCAGGTTCGTTGCACACGAGAAGTTCAATCGTTTCACAACACAGCTCCTTGATTCTTCCCCATATTTCCTCGGTTTAGGAGCAAGCATGAACTTATCAGGACCGGGAGCAAATGAATCATACAAGGCCTCTTTTGGGGTTTCTAACGCGTTTCCATCCGAAGAATTAGAGAACGGAGAGTGTGGAGGCGATGGAAGCACCACTGTGAGAGGGGATAACAAATCTTGAATTTGCTCTCCATTCTCTCTGTTTGAATCTGGAGTTACAGGCCCCATTGAAGGCCTTTGATCGTCTTTTTTCGACTCAGGAGATTGAGATAGCAATGTGATGTTCTTTGTTTCCACAATATCACCACACATTTCGTCGGCGGCTTTGGAAGTCGAACCGGGATTCTTGACCGGATTTTCTTCATTCATTAACTCATCAGCACAAGCCTCAGATCCCATTTATCAAATCAGAATCTACAATCAAACAAATAAACTAAATTTTATGCTCAATGTTCACATAACTGAGCCTTCACAACTCTTTCTACCCCCAATTTCCCAAATGCCCACAAAATAATATACACAAATACACAATCACAAATAACAGAAACAGATCAGCACAGGGGAGAATCTAAAGCAAAAGGTGTAATTTAGTTGTAAAAGTAGTTAAACCAGACAGGTGTAAATTCATTGAAAAAAGGAAGCAGACAAATGGGGAAAACCGACCTGAAAACAGCAACAAACCGAGAAAATGGGACAAAATCGCACCGGAGGCGAAGCAAAACCCTAATCCAATTGCAACCAAACGGCGAAAAAGGACAAACCCTACGCGCGAAAGAGGACAAACCCTAGTGCAATTGTAAGCGAAAGTGGTTTCTCAATCCTGAAACCAAATATTCAGAACAGTAATTAGCTAAAGACAAACAGGAAAAGATATTAGCCATGCTCGCTACGGAGGCGAAAGTTAGGTCAAAACGTATACCTTTAGGTGAAAGTAGTGAAAAATAGCTGCAACGCGAACAAGTTTCGCAGAAGAAACCTGAAGAGATCTGAGGCTGACGGCGAGCAAGTGTTGAGAAGCACGGCGGCGATGGGACCACGACGACCACGGATGGAATTTGCTTTTGCAATGGCGCGTTCTGCTCTCTTCAATGTGTAGGAGAGAGTATTTGAGTGCGTATTGGTAGGCGGTGATACCCTGCTGTAATTGGCACACGCATTTCTCTAGAATTCCCACGTGACAAAATGGGCCCACGGTCATGTAAACTACAACTACCCAAAAAAGAAAAAAAAAACTACAACTACCCAATTAAAACTGATCAAATAAAAATAGCACAACTTTAATGAAAAAATTATTTATTTATATTAATTATTTTTGTTTTATAATTTTTTAGTTTATTTTATAATTCTTTTTAAAAATATTCTATTAAATCTCCACCTAATAATGTACATTCTACTCATTATATATTTTTTTTAAAATTGTGCCTCTAAAAATACCATAAACTTTTGAGAGACGGATGTAGTAATAAATACTCCTTCTGTCCACAAAATATATGCACATTTCTTTGCACGTGGTTTAATGCAATATGTCGAAATATATTTTTGGTTATTGTGAGATCCATTTATAAATAAAGATCATATTTTTTTAAAGTACATCATATGCACTTTCCAAAAAGATGATTTTTATTCATAAATGGACCTCACAATACACTAAAATATCATCCAACATATTGTATTAAACCACGTGCAAATAAATGTGCATATATTTGATGGACAGATGTAGTATAAAGTTGATGGTATATTAATTCTTTCAATTTAGTATACAAATTCACCAATTTTGAACTTCAAAATGATCTCACCAATATTGCATAATATGTATATTTAATTTGAGACTAAAATTGAATCATATCAGAAAAATGTGACTAAATATGATAAAAAAATTAATTTTGAGACTAAAATTGAATTTTATAAAAAAAATTGGACTAAATATGATAAAAAAAATTAAATTTGAGACAAACTATTTTATCATATAGTTGGCAATTTATGATTTAAACTTCTTATTCTACATTTCAACTTGAGCAAACTTGGCAAGAAACTTTTTAACTCTTTAATTGCCTTTTTGTCTCAAAATATGTCATTCCTCGTACATATTTGGTAATGTTAAATTGACAACTGAAATCTATTTGTCTAAAACTATACCATTCTTGTCATTCTATTCTACCCAACACCCAAACCAACAGAAATTAGTTTTCAATGAAAATAATATTGCTTCAGTTATGGAATGTTTTCAAAGTAAAAACTAGCAAAATTTTACTTAAATTGAATGGGTTATCTATTGAAGGTAGTTTCATATAATACATCAGTAAATAATTTTGTAGTTGAAAAAGTACCAAAAGAATTTCGTTTAATGAATTTCCATAAAAATATTCTCTCCGTCCTATATGAATTTACACAATTTTTTATTTAGGCGTTCCACACAAATTTACATAATACTAAAAAAAGAAGTATTGACGTGTATACTTGCAAAACTATATACATATAATATATATATAATACATTTTTCTTAGAAAATGTGTCATATCGTAGGGTGCAAAATCTTAAGAGACACGGAATATATTACTATGTCACCTCAGCACCATATTCAATTATATTAATAAATCTAGGTCATCAATCAAAATATGAGATTTTTGAGATGCTCAAAATAGAATAAGAACATATTTATGTTGTAAAAGAACATAACAAAATTGACTCATTGCACTAATTATACTGTGTGATTAGATATAGGGTGAATTATGATACTATTTTTTTTAAAATATAATATTAATTTTTAAGTGAAAACGTGTAGGTTAATATAAGGTTGCATTTAGATGGAGTCGGTTAAATTAGAGATGACAACAGGACAGGTTTGTGATGGATTTGGCATGTTCTAGGACCCGCCCCACCAGAATTTTTTGTTGGATTCGGAACCCGTCCCACCTCAATTTGGAGTTGTACCCGCCCTACCTTGCGAACTCGATGGGTCATGGGTTATACCCGCCCTGACCCATCTACCCACCTTTTTTTATTATACATATTAAATGCATTATACAAAATATCTTAAAATTTAAAATATATCATCAATATGCATTTGAATTTTTTAAACAATAATAAATACACAAACTAGTTTATTCAAGTTTCAATATATTAAATTTAAATATTTAAAATCATATATATATAATTATATATATATATATATATATTGTTCTTCAAAAATTAAAATTATAAAAAAAAAAGTTAATGAAACCTAGCTAGTGTATACAACTTCTCTCTGTGACTTAATTATGAGCATATGTAACCTAATATTTTAATGATTTTGTTAATTAGTAACCTAATTTTTATATATTTAAGGGTGAGTTGATGTGGGTTGCAATCGTTACAGTGTGTTTCCTATGGGAATATAAACATAAAAATCTTTACTCCCCAATACCAATAGTACACAATACTCCTACTCATGCCCCTATTTCTGAAAAAGTTGGGGTAACCCAACTGACCAAACCATCCCACCCACCCATCTGACACATCTTTATATCTCCCCTCTCTCTTCACCCTATTAAATATATACTACTTCCGTCCCACGAAAATTTGCATACTTTCCTTTTTAGCTTGTCTCACAAAAGTTTGCACACTCCCAAAATAGAAATATCTCTTTAAATCTCCACCTTTAAAATTTTTACATCACAATCTCCACCATACACATTCTACTCATTACATTTTTTCTTAAAAGTTGTGCTCCCAAAAGTACTGCAAACTTTTGGGGGACGGAGGTAGTATCTCCTTTCACTATCTCATCTCACTTCCATCTTCCCACTTATCTCTCATCTCTCTTCCCTTTTATCTCTCCTCTCTCTTCCACCGGATTGTGCAACCACTACTGGAAATAGCAAATCAAGAAAAGCTTCTCAACCCTTTTATCTCTTTCCTCTCAACAGGTTGAAACGGCAGTGGAACGAAGCCAATTTGCGGCAGCCCTCTATCCACCGGCGCAGCCTTCTTCTGAGACGCGGCGGTCATCTTCTACGACAGCGGTAGTACGAAGCCAATTTGCAATTGTGCACAAGGTCTCTGAATATTCCCCTGCTTTTTGTAGAGCGGAGATGGCATTTGTCCGGAAGATGTGGGAGATAATTAATGACCCATCGACGGAGGCGGTGGTGCATTGGAGCGACTCCGGCAAAAGCTTCGTCATTTCCGACACAGACGTATTCATGGCAGAAGTCGTACCTCTCTCTCTCTCTCTCTCTCTCTCTCTCTAACCATTTGTTACCTTTCAAGAGTTATGAATATTGGAGATTTGAGATATTTTCTTTCGTATCAGAGCACAGGTCACGAGTTCGATCCCCAGTGGAGTCATCTGTTGCAGATGAGTTACCTGGCAGATGTTGGAGGGGGATTGTTGGGCGGAGTAGGCAGGTGCACCGAGTCCAACAGTCTGCCTAGCCGAGTCGGGCGGAGTAGGCAGGTGCGCCGAGTCCGGCGGAGGCATTCGAACTCGTGGGGCTGCAGCTAGATATTTGGTTCAAAGGAATTGATTGTACTACTCATACCAACAAGGTGCATCTTCTTTTTTGGTGCCCATTGTGAAAGAACTCTAAAGTTAAGCGTGCTTGGCTTGGAGCAATTTCATGATGGGTGACCCCCTGAGAAGTTCTCAGGGTGCGTGCGAGTGAGGACATAAGCACACTAGAAAAGACCCGTGTTGGTTTGCGAGGACAGTACATCAGTTCTACTCAACGCAGCCGATCCTACAATATAAGATTGACATTTGTTTTTTCCTTTATTCCCAGAAACAGTCAATAGAAGATATTTTTTATTTTTTTGTTTGAAATTTAAAAAATATTTTTGAAATTATTTTTGGAGATTCTATTTACATATTTTAGGAGATTTTGGATTTTTAGAACAATTAATTGTCATTATTTACATAACGGCAGGTTTAACAAATTGTCATTAATTTCATCATTTTATCCTACTCTCTTGTTGACTGTTTACTTTTTATTGATGAAACGTGGACATTTAAATCAATTGCTTAAATGTAGGGACTTTTTTTTTTTAGAGATTGCACTGTCAAGGGCTCTTTTGTTGAAGAAGAATATGCAGAAGGTGAAGACGAGCAACACAGAGAGTGTGGAGATTGAACTTTTTTTTTGTCCCCATTAATTGGATGTATTTTGGTACCCTTCAATTTGAACTTGTAACTATATTGAAATTGAACTTATCAATTATTGATTTGAACTTTTAACTTTTTTTTGGAACTTGGGAATATTTCAATTTTATAACTAATAACATTAAGTAAAATTTCTAATGAATTCAATCTTTTATAACTAATAACATTAAGTATTAAAAATTTCTAATTTCTAAGTAAAATTCCTAATTACTAATGAATTTTACTTTGCATTTTTTTCCACTTACGAGATTTTTTTACTTTTTAATACGTAATAGTTTTTAAGTAATATTTCGTTTTTCCTTAATACTTAATGGTTTAAAAGTAAAATTTCTAATTTCTATGTAAAATTTCATTTTTTTTTATAACCAATAACATTAAGTATTAAAAAGTTTAACATTGTTATAAAAGGAGGGAAAAAATGAATTCAAATGAATTAAAAAAAAAGTATTTTAAAATTAAAATAAAATTGTAAGTAATAAAGTGTATATAAAAAAAATTAATTATGGGGGTTGAATTGATTGCTGACAGATTTGATTGACAAAGGAGAGAGGAGAAAGAAATTAGAGTTGTTGGAATAAATTTATAATTGAACTTTAACAGAAAATGAAATTGAACTATAGTTATTAACGTTTGAACTTTTGCTTTTTTTTGGAACTTGTGAATATTTCATTTTTTATAACTAATAATATAACTAAAATCCTAGTATGTTTTAATAAAATAATTATAATCATTATTAATTAAAATTAGACACAAATATTAACACATTATAAAAGGTTAAATATTCAAAAAAATTATAAAAAATTGAGAGGAAATTGAATAAAATGAATTCATAAAAAATTATAAAAGGAGGGAAATAAATTATTTCGAATGAATCCATAAAGAAATAGTATTTTAAAATTAAAACAAAATTGTAAGCAATTAAGTGTAAATAAAATAAGAAAAGGGAAAGAAAAATGATTATGGTGATTGAATTGATTGTTGACATATTTGATTGATAAGGGAGAGAGAGTGGGAGAAGGAGAGAAGAGAGGGGATAGAGAAATGAGAGTTGTTGGAATAAATTTATAATTGAACTTTAACAGAAAATGAAATTGAACAATACTTACGAACGTTTGAACTTTTTTTTTTGGAACTTGTGAATATTTCATTTTTTATAACTAATAATATAACTAAAAATCTAGTATATTTTAATAAAATAATTATAATCATTATTAATTAAATTTAGACATAAATATTAAAAAATTATACAAGTAAAATTTATTTATATAATTATAATTAAAAAAAAGTAAATAAGGTAGGGTGGGGGTTGGGGGAGGGGAGAGAGGTATAGGTGGGGAGGGGGAGAGGGGTGTGTTGTGGGATGAGTGCCTACAAAATATAAGTTAGGTGTGATCTAAGTGTAAAATAATATAGGCTATGTGTGTTGGGAGCAAAAAATGTAAAAAGGTAGTATCCCATAGACAATTTCTCTATATTCAATTACACATATGTAATATAATACTCCCTCCGTCCCAGGCCAATTTGCACACTTTCCATTTTGGGTTGTCCCAAATCTATTTGCACACTACTTAAAAGGGAAACATCGATTTGCGTGCACACTCACAAAACTTTCCACACATTTACCCATACACCACTATTTTATTTAAAAAAACATTTTCCTTAAACCGCGTGTCATCCCAGGGTTGCAAATATCCCTGGGACGGAGGGAGTATATATTTTTAACTTTATATTTTAATATATATATACGGGGCATGTTTGTCTAATATCAGGACTCATCCCAGATCCAGTAGATTTTCGGTCAAATGGGTTCAAACCCGTCTCGAGACCCGTTTGATTTTGATCGAGTTTTTATTCTGACCGTACGGGGCGGGTCCGAGTTGTCATCCCTAATTCAAAGCAAGGGATTTAAAAATGAATGAATTAGAAAATTTATAACAAATGACATTATTTTTCTAAATATTTAAAATTTTCTATAATTTTGAAATTCATCAATTGAATGTCTTATCCAAATAATTTAGAATCCATGGCTCTAAATCTCTCCATCCAAACACAATTTAAATAAAATATCACACTAAAATGGACAAAAAACGTCACATTTGGTTCGATTGAAATCTGACATTGGATTTAAATGAAAAAACATGCAGACAAACATAATAAAAAATAATACTCCCTTTCTTCTAGTATTTTTAAACCGAAAATTAATAATAAAAAAACCGTGCAATTCAAATATATTTTTAAAAGGTTATACCATTTATTATTGAAAAATCATGTGTATTATTTGAAAGGTTGCACTATTAAAATAAACTTTTCAATAACATTTGTGACTTTTCACTGGTATTTTGTATAGCTTTTTAAAAATACTCTTGAGTTGCACGATTGTTGTAGAATTTATTAATTAGGTTAATTATGTGACCAATTTAACATAAGAATTCTTCCAAACAATAATCAAAAGATGATTTGAGAATTGGATAATAGAGAGAGAAAGTAGAGAGAAGTAATTTGTATTGTAAAATGAACTTAGAGAGATAAAACAAGTATAAGAGACCTATTTATACGTTTGCATGTAATGAGGTAGCATTGTTTAAGTTTAAATTACTTAATTAGGTGACAAGTGTCCTAATACTTGTCATTTATGTCACATCTTATGCACTAATTACATTGCTTTTGGACTAGTGTACCCTTACTAAGAACTTCTCAAGCTACTGCTCCCTACTACGGATAGGACGAGCTCTTCGTACTTGTGCTATTTGGGGTCTTATCGTTGTGTTGAATGGTGGGCCCGTAGGTCTTTATAGGTGGTCTCCTGTCTTTTGTTACTGGCGAGCTACTCTGCGAGCTGCCTTTTCATCTGGTGTGGTGGCTGGTCAACAAGCAATGACTTGGATAATGATTCAGGCGAGTTAGGTAGCGAGCTACTTTGCCTTAAGCTTTTTTTCCTTATATCAATTACTCTTCATTAGCTCGCTTATAGATCACATATCAACAACGGTATACCTGGTGCATACAAAATTGAGATATTTTTTAAGTAAAGTAATGAGATATATATAAGTCTTAGTCTTGTATGCACCTAGTGCACCGTGCAACTCAAGTGCATTTTTAAAAAGTTACATCATTTATTACTGAAAAGTCACACGTGTTATTATTGAAAAGAGAATTTTTAAAAATATAATTTTTAATAGGGTTAACTCTATAAAAATGCACCACCTTTTACTCAACTTTCAATCTAATCCTGAGCTTCACGATTATTATTAAAAAATCTAACCTTTTAAAAATTTTCAATCCGATACATATTTTTTATTTTCGGTCGACGACCGATAACGTGTCTCATCGGAGCGCGTGAAAGTTTACCACACTGACGTACACACATTTAATTATATTTTATTTTTTTAAATTTGCACACCATACATCATATTCATATATATAAAATAACAATACTTTTTATTTATAAATATTTTCTGGAAATGTTCTTATATGTTTGTAACGGTCAATATCAGATTCACAAAACACTTGAAAAAACACCCAAATACCCTAGAAAAATTGCCCAAAATCATACCAAATTCTGAAAAATCTCAATACTAGAGGTTTGAATTTCTAAAATTTATGCATGCATGCCAGCATGACAAACTTTACTCACTCCGGCGAGATATATCATCAATTGCTGGTCGGAGATGAAAAATATGTATCGGATCAAAAAATTTTAAAAGGTTGTGCTTTTAACTATAATCATAAAGTTCGGGACTAAATTAAAAGTTGGGTAAAAAGTGGTATATTTGTATAGAATTAACCCTTTTTAATAATAAAATGTGTGACTTTTTATTAATATTTTGTGTAACTTTTTAAAAATATACTTAAATTGCACAAGAGACTTACTCTATCCATAAAATATGTGTAAAATTTATGAGTATGCGCAGTATATTTTTTTAAATAATTTACAAATTAATGTGAAACATACTATTAATAAAAATAAGTTTTTGTCGAGAACTAAATTTAATTAAAAACGTAAACACTACTACACTAGACAGCAAAACTAGTGCACGAACCTAAAATTTGTGCATGAAATGACATGACAAATAAAATCATAGAGCATTGTATTTTTAATTGGTGCCTTTTTTAAGGAAATTTATAATATATATTATTAAGTTATTATGAATATAAATATCATGAAAAAAGGGAGTTCGTTAGGACGTGAGCTCACATACGAACATCCATTTTTCAACTCTCTCTCTCTGTTCATGTCCCTTTCGTATCAAATCGCTGCGAACCTTATTTTGATTTATGGTGGTCTTTCCGGTGGCACTCGCGGCGTCCCCGGGCATCGTCCTTATAGAATTTTTGTACAGAATCAGAGAGCGATCTCAAAAACATTATACTATTCGTGTTGATAGAGAAGAAAAAATTAAAAAATGGCGTACAGGAGGAGGCAAGGGATGGGAAGATCATCCACTTTCAAGGAGGATCCGTACTTGCCATCGGAAGACGGAGATAGGGCGGCGCCGTACTCGCCGTCGTCGTCCCTGGCGGCTCAGGCCATAATGGCCTCCGCCTCGCATCGCGACTCCTCCCATTCCTCCGCCTATGCGCCTTCCGGCTTCAAAGGCCACGCAAAGGTTCCCCACATCTTCTCCACTTTTTAGTTTTTTAATTGATTAATTGTTGATTTGCATTTTTTTCAACGATCGCCATTTTTTTGGGGGTAAAATTTCCATAACGATATAGCTGATGATCTATGGAATATTTGAAAACAAATGCTCTATAAATGAATTTACAGAGTAGATACTGCCTAGTGTTGCAATCATATTCGAGAGATTTCTCACTTATTTGTTGGTCAAAGACGAGACGAGTATCATTATTAAAGTCTCAAAAGAGGTGAATATAATGAAACAAAGACTTGCTTTCTGATCATGTTCATCTGATTAGTACTCATATTCTGTATGAGGATATGTTTTCTGCACTTTCCACATTATTATCCTCAATCACTATATCTAGCTATGTGCACTAGCGTTGTAATTTGAAATTGATTGAGCACATAGTTTAGTATTTCAGATATTACTCCAAAACATATATAAAGAAAAATTGAACTGTGCTGTTTGTTTATGTGATTTCAATAGGAAGGTCCTACATATGACTATACAACAATGGGGAGCTCAAATGAAGCCGGTAGCTTCTGGGGGGTTCTTGCTAGAAAAGCTAAAGCGATTCTTGACGATGATAATGTTCCTTATGAACCCGAAGATCATATCCAACGAAGACCAGAACCAATGTATTCAATGAATGATGAGGTAAAGTGCCACCCTTGCTTTTCTTTCTTTAACTGATGTAATGTGATGAATGCACTCTACGTCCATATGGAATCAAATCCCTTCATTTGATTAATAACAGAAAGCAAAATCTATGACTGATTGGTTAAGCTACATAATCTTAAGTAACACAGGCCAAATCTATGACTGATTGTTTAAGCTTCATAATCCTACTTGCTATGTCTTTTGATTCGTTTTTCCTCTGTTTCCAGTTTGATACCTCTGGAAAGATGGACAATCCTACCCTTCGCAAAGGACTGGATGCATTTGCATCATCCATGAACCGTATTGGGGACAGCATTGGAAATGCTTTGGAGGTAAGTTACTCGAATATTATACTCCACAAGGTTGTTGAGGTCATTTCGGCCTAATGTAGAGATGAAATGGCATTGAGAATGAGAAGAATAATAGCCAATACGAATTTTTTCCTGGGCTTTGAAATCTTGATGAAGGAATTGTGTTATATATGGTCATCTCTTTCTGATGTTTTAATTGCAGGAAGGACGTACAATGGTGGAAAGTAAGACAGCCGATTTTATCCATGAAACTCGTAAGATACAAATAATCAGGAAAGGATCCAACGATGGGATGCAATCAACGAGCCAAGAAGATAAGCTGAAGGCATCACGCGACGTAAGGTGGCCAGCCACTGTGTCAATTTATGTTATCACAAAGATAGATATATATCCATTTATAGTATGTTAATTCCTTATTGTGACAGGTGTCCTGCAATTCATGCATTTTTGTTAAGACTATTTTATTTCTTGATGATTGTTAAGATGTCGCTAAAAATGTCATTAAGTCATTACTTCACCGTTCTTTATGATCTTTAAGATGATCTTGTTTGTGATATTGTAGTTATTTCCTTACTCTCTCAACATAAAACGGCATTGCATGTTTTTTTTTTTTGGATGACAGGTGGCAATGGCGACTGCTGCTAAAGCAAAACTACTGCTTCGAGAGCTCAAAACAGTTAAAGCAGATTTAGCGTTTACAAAACAACGTTGTTCTCAGTTAGAAGAAGAGAATAAAACCCTTAGAGATAATCGCGAGAAGGGCGTCAATTATCCTGCTGCTGATGATGACATGGTATTTCCTTGTGTCCCTTTTCACCCTAATAAAGGATCTACAAATGATGGCTATTGGCTCGTTGCACACATAATTTCCTGTTGCACAATGATGTAACATCTTCTATTACACCATCTACATGAATGGCACGTATGCGACTTATTTAAAGAGGAACCATGAGATGACAAATGCAATTAACTGAACTGCATAAGTGGAACATAAGATGTCACACTAGGGCTGGTTGTACTAGCAACAAATTAACCTTTTAATTTTTCTCTGTTTTTTTTTTTCAAGATACGCGATCAACTGGAGACGCTCTTAGCTGAGAAGGCTCGATTGGCTCATGAGAACTCAGTGTACGCCCGAGAGAATCGGTTCTTAAGAGAGATTGTGGAATACCACCAACTTACTATGCAAGATGTTGTGTACTTGGATGAAGGAATCGAAGAAGTTACAGAAGTTTATCCTATACCTGCAGTGGCAAGGAGGCTCTCCGTCTCACCACCCTCACCTCGCTCTTCACGCTCGTCTTGTGAGCTTTCTCTCTCTAGAAGCTCTTCCGTTCAAAGGGACATGATGTCATCACCAGCGCCTCTTTATCCTCGAGATAGAGCAGATTCATCCAAGAGTGATCAGGGGCGATAAACTTCCAAAATTCAAACTTTTTAACTGGTGCCGATATTCCAATCCTTGATCCTATTTTGGTTGATTAAGATCTCAATGTTGTTTTTTTCTCTAGTTTAGATATTCTTATCTTGAAGTTATGTTTTCATCAAAAGATTTGTTGATCCATAATCCTCTGCCCTGTGATATGCATTTACTATAAAATGGGAGAGGATGTGTCCAAATTGATAGGTAGCAGTGATCTTCTCTTTTGTGATAAATCCTTCATTTGTACGTGTTATATTCCAAATAATGTGTTTGAAGAGTTTTTTCATGAAGCTTGCTGTTAGCTTGTATAAATAATGCCAGCAGAATTAGTTTCTACCCCCTTTTGTCCAAATTTAACTAAAAATAAAAATGTATATTGAATATTTGAATTAACATCAATCTTTTATTCTCCATTTGTTGCTCCCTCCGTTCCAATATATGTTGTTCGTTGCTTTTGAACACACGAATTAAAGTAAAAATGAAACTATAAGTGATGTGATTCAAAATAGCAAAATAAATACTCCCTCCGTCCATGAAAATTAGTCTACCTCTTTTGCACGTGGTTTAATGCAATATGTCGGATGATATTATGGGGTATTGTGAAGTCCATTCACGAATTTAAAATTTGTGTATGAAAAGTATGCATATAGTATTTTCATATACAATTTTTAAATTCGTGAACGGACTTCACAATACCCCATAATACCCTCCGACATATTGCAATAAACCACGTGCAAAAATAGTAGACTAATTTTCATGGACGGAGGGAGTAATATATAGTGGAACGGAAGTATTAGTTATTTACTGTATCAACTGGTTTAGTTGATAATAATACCATTTAATTAAAATAATTAAAACTATCTAAAAATGCAGTTGGATTTTATGATAAAATTAGTTTTTTATTTGTTATATGTTTATCAGCATCTAATGGAACAAAACATATTCTACTATCTTCAATGCAAAATAAAATAATATTTGGTCAAAAATCTATTGCTTATTAATTATTATTGGTTACCAAGACGAACTTTTTCTTTTCTCTACATATGTGTTTGTTCCCTCTAAAGCAATAACATATTAAATTGACAAGAAACTCGAAGAACTATAGCCTATTTTTTAGAAGAATTAGTATTGTATGCACCCGTTATACCGTGTAATTCAAGTTTATTTTTAAAAAGTTATACAAGATATTACTGAAAAGTAAGCTATTACTGAAAAGTGTATTTTTAATAGTGTAAATTTTCAGTAATAATTTATACTATAACTTTTCAGTAATAAATAGTATAACTGTTTAAAAATACACTTGAGTGAGTATGATTGTATGAGTATCTACAAGTGTTAACTTATTTCATCCTGAAATTGGATTGTAATTCATTTTTCTAAAAGAAGATTAATATTTTTAGTAAAATAACTATTTTTACGAATTAGTTTCATACTAGAAAATAACACTTTTTTTTTTTTTACAAAATAGAGTAAGTGAGCGTAAAATTAAATAATAAAATATTTTAAAATATTTTTGTAAAGGTAAATTATTTCTTTTTAAGAGTGTGAAAGTAATTTCAAATGGAGAGAGTAATATCTTTCAACTTATATTCTTTAATGAAAAGTAAAAACAATTAATACCCTCAAAATCTACTTCATCCGTGCCAGAAAAATTTACACGATAGGGAGTGTTACATTTTATAGAAAAATATATTTGAATATGTCTATAAATTTGAGTATGCAATTAAATTGTTATTTTTATTTTAATAGTGTGCAAATTTATTTGATACGCCCAAATAAAAAAGTGTACAAATTCTTATATGACATATATAGTAATATTTATTAGTAAAAACAATAATTACCAATTAATATTCTAAAAATAAGTTTCACATTAAGAATTTTTACACAATTCAATGAAGTAATTGTTCATGTAAAGGAAAAACAATTAATTTGTACATTAAAAAATATTAATATTGTTCAATCTACAATTTTATTACTATTTTATGACTAGTAATATATTTTTAAGTTCTTGAAGATTTGGTCAAACTTTGTGTTGATTTTTGAACCATACACCTAAATATTTTTTGAACAAGTACTTTTACATATGATATACAATTTTAAACTTAAAATTATTTAAATTTGATTATACTAAAAAGTGTTAGAGTGAAAATTTATAATAAAAATCATTAAAAATGTAAATTTTTAAATGTAATTATTCTATACTTTTCAGTATCATTAATTTATACTTTTTAATATAAATAATCTCATACTACCCATTGCATATTATATATATATATATATATATATATATATATATATATATATATATGTATATATATATTCCATAAGCAGTGTCCTTGAAAAGGTCAAAATTTATTAATTCGTCAACAAAAAATAGGTAATTATTAATAAGTAAATGAGTAATTAAGTAATAATAATAGTATACCTTTTTTAGGTAATAATAATAATGTAAATCAGTCATTAGGATAGATAGTAAGATTAGTTGGATAATATATTTGATAACAAGGAAAAAGATACGTTTGTTGCGACCCCTGCGCCTCCTGGTGGAGACTGCATGTGCATCCGCTTGATTGCCTGCCGCTTTCTTCTCTCTCTATCCCTTTTCCCCCAATACTCTCTCTCTCTCTCTCTCCTCCCCTTCGCCCTTCCCTTTCCCTCAGATCTGTGATTACTTTTTATAAACTGTTTTAAACACTCAATTTCTGCTTAGCATTTTCATGTAATCGTTACTAATTACTGTTGGTATTAGCTAGTTTTCTTAATTAAAGTTTGAATTATCAGAGAGTGATGATGAACATACCTGAAGCAATGTGTAGCCGGAGCCTCTGAATCTGAAGCTCGAAATGAAGTCTTGCAGTTTTTCCACTCATTTGCTGCTGCGTTGACTCTAAAAACACCATTTACTTCAGATCTACCGTTCCCGATTGATAATTACTGTGTTGTGATTATCGAGAAATGATTTTTCAGTCAATGTGGTTGTTCTGCACGCTCTCTCTCTCAATAATCGCGGCACAGTTCAATAACTTGTCAACAAACAACCCACAGCAGCTCAACGCTCTCCTCCAAAACCATGCTTACCAGGCATTTCACCGGCCGAGGACCGGCGTCGTCTACGACGGAGTCGTGCCCTCTAATCTCGCCGGAATTAAAGTTTCCGCCATGAGGTTGCGGAGCGGTTGCTTGAGGAAGAGAGGGCACAGCGTGTTCAAGGAATTTGAAATTCCGACGGGAGTGGTGGAGCATCCCTACGTTGAGAGGCTTGTTTTAGTGTACCATAACTTGGGCAATTGGTCCAACACATTCTACCCCCTTCTGAATCACACGTATTTAGCTCCTGTGCTGGGTCTTCTAGCCTACGACGCCTTGAATTTGACGGAGAAGAACCTACCGGAGCTGCACATTCGCGCATCCGACCAACCGATCTCCGTCCGATTCCCGGAGCTAAGAGCGGCGCCGAACGGCACAGTTCCGAAATGCGTTTCGTTTTTCTCAAACGGATCTGTGAATTTCAGCGATTTGTCGTCGGATTTCACTTGCGCAACATTTGAACAGGGGCATTTCTCGGTGGTGGTTGAGCCGATAACCCATCCTTTCCCGGTGATCAATGCTACGAAGCGAGGTCCGATTCAGATCGGAAAAGCGAAGGATAAATCGAAGGCGGGGGTGGTGATTGGTTCGGTGGTGGGAGGAATTGCAGTGATTGCTGTGTTGGGATTTCTGGTGGTGCAGATTAGCAAGTATAACGACAGGAAGAGAATGGATTACATGGAGAAAGCTGCGGAGATTGGGGAAGCTTTGAACATGGCGAGTGTGGGGGGAACAAAGGCGCCAGCTGCTACAGGGACGAGAACGCATCCAAGGCTAGAGACAGAATTCATGCCTTAGAACTGAACTGAACATTCATTCATCTTTCTTCCACTTTGCAATCAATAATCATACACGTGACCATTTTTATTCTTTTAATTATTAGGTGAATTGTTTTGTCAAATCTGCAGAGTTACTATACATTTTATGAGAAACATTTAGTATTTGCTTTCACATGATTTCATATAAATATTTTACTTCAAGTATCACTTTTATTCACTATCTTGGTTTAAAAATCAAGCAATTTCTCTACTTTTTAAATAGTGCACACCTTCTTTTAAACCAATTTCCACCTTACCAAAAATATATGGATTTGCATACATTTATAAAATTATATATATATATATATATATATATATATATATTTATATATTACTATTTTATTTAAAAATATATATTTTTAAATCAATATTGAATATGAATAACAGTAATATATAAAAGAAATTAAATTCATTTATTTACCAAGTTATGTCCGAGGGAACTATGGTTAATTTCTTAGTTTTTGAAAATCAAAGTTACACAGAAGAGTCATTTCAAATACACACTATAACTTTGATTATCATTATTGAGTTACAAAAGTTCTCAACCAAATATCACCTAAAAACGGTTTACATGTGTTATTATTGAAAAATGTATATTTAATAGTGTAACTTTTTAATAACAAAAGATATAACTTTTTAAAAATACACGAGAAATCTACTCGTGATATAAATACCAATGACAAATTCTAATACCAGAATAGAAGATCTAATATAAAGTCGTCGATCTATATTAAATATATTTCCATTCATTACTCATTTACCTTTCAATCCTTGGTTTAAATACTATATTTACATTAATTGCTCATTAACCTTTCAATCCTTGTTTTAAATACTCAATAAATTTTGACTGTTTCACGTGAAATGCTCTCACAATGCGAAAAATTAATCAAATATGGTCTTTTCACTTTTCACCTAGTAAAAGACTGTTTTAAGGCCTTTGACCAACTCTTACATCTTTCCTCACGTATATTTCCAAAAAAATTCACTAACATTTCCCATCAATTTGTATTTCAATTTTTCATTTTCTTCTTCCACCTCACTTAATTCCACTTATCTCTAGATAATAAATAAAGTGGCAATATATTTTGTTTGTTGGTGTGTAGTATGTGTGTATTTTTTTTTATAGTAAATAACACTTATATTTCTCAAAATATGTAGAAAAATTATACAATGAGTATTTTACAAATATCTTTAAGGTATGAGGAATACCTCATTTGCATTCTCATTGCATTAAGATACCCACATTTGTCTCTCAACAATCAAAACTCAAAAACCAAGAACTATTCTAAAATTAGATGATCAATCAATAAAATTAAATTCACCATATTTTTTTTTCTTATTGTTAACCAATTCCATATTCTTGTCTTTATTTCTGTTTCTCCTCTCCAAATTAACCCACTAATACACCCTCAAATGCAAGTAGGTAATAATGCACTAGAATTAGATGACCAATCATAAAGTTAAATTCACCACCTTTTTTATCCTTCATTGTCAATCAACTCCATGTTCTTGCCTCTTTTTTTTCACCATTTTATCACAAAAAAATTATTGATTCTTGGATAATTTAATGTTTCATTCTTTTCAAATTAACCACATGATACACTTTCAAATGCAAATAGCTATGTGTTTCCTGTTCTGTTTTTTTTTTTTTTAATGTGATCATTTTCAGTTTCATCCACCGGATTTTTTTTTAATAGATCTTTTCAACCTCGTTAAAACAACTCAAGCTAAACAAAACGGTTGCACGATAATGCCCTTAAAAAAAAAGCTATTTAAACAATTTGGTTGTTTAAAATGACCATTTTGTATTGCCAAAAATAAGCGAGAGCAATTTTGTAGAGAGTGATACTAAGGGAGTATTTTAGAAAAAATATGATACCTTCGTTCCCAAAAAAATTTGAGTGTTTTTTTTTTATATAAAAATTAAGAAATGTAATGAATAAAATGTGTAAAATTGAGATTGTGAAATCAAAATTTTGAAAAAAAAAATATATTTAGAAGTATGCAAATTTTCATGGAATAAATAAAAATAAAAATAAGTAAATGTTCAAGATTACAGACTGTAATTGATTTAAAATCGCATTAGAATTGTGTGCAAAATCTTTTGAATGTTTTGTGTATAACTTTACTAAATTAAACAACTTTTAAAGCTAGTTTGTTTTGTTGGATGATGAGAAATTGATATCTTATCTCATTTATTCTTATATTTTAATTCATATAACACTGATCCATAATAAAAATGCATCATATATTATCGTATGAAAATAGATTGATTCAATTGTTCCATAAAAATAAAAATTTATTTATCAATTCTATACATCAAAGCAAAATAGTTTTCTTTTAAATACTATTTCATCAGTTCACAAAATTATTTCTTAACTTTTTATTTGTCCACAGAATTTTTTTGTCCTTCCTTATTTGAAAATAATATACACTCACAAACAAAAATTTAAGCCTCACACCAATACCCTCATTTTTTTTTCTATAATACTAATTTTCATTAAATGCTGTATCACTTTCTGCAAAGAAAAATAATTTCATGGATAAAAAGAGTGTTAACTAGTTTTGGAAATACTAATGAATTTCTACCAACGCTATCAACTTCTACTATTAAGCAATTATCTCATAATCACTAATTTTAATCAATTCTTCAAAGATACTACTTCCTCCGTCCCGTAGGAATTTGCACCCTAAGGGACGGCACATTTTTTAAGAAAAAATAATTTTATATATAAAGTAGTGGTATATGAGTAAATATGTGTAAAGGTTTGTGAGTGTGCACGTAAATCAATGCTTCCTTTTTTAGTAGTGTGCAAATTTGTGTGGAACGTCCAAATAAGGAAAGTGTTCAAATTCCTGCGGGACAGAGGGAGTATAATTTTTTGCAAACCACCAGGACCTTATGAAAATTTCTGCTCCTAGGAGTCTTAATAAGATGAATGGATATCACACAATGTGAGAGGATGATCAGCGAGTGAACATCAAACCTCTCTACACTAAATATACCTCGGTTAGAAGTAGTGCTAGATCGTCTTCTACCCTCACACTTTTCCTTGAGAAGCTCAATTCGTAAATTGCCACAAATAAATATTCGTAAAATGATGCCGCATACCTTAACATATGTCTAACCACAGGGCTCATAACATCGTTCCTAGTTTTTGAGGAAAGAAAACGGAAACTGGAGGCCGAAAGCACATGAAATGGATGAGGTAGTGTGTAAAATCAAGTCATTGCTCCACTTCTTTGGTCAGTTTCTCGTTTTTTAAACTCAGGTGTTCATAAAACCAGAAAGACCAGATGAACAATTATCTCAACAAAAACAGATTTATGAATAGGAAGTTATAAGATTCTGAGCTGATGCAGATATCACACAATTGTATAACTCCAAGCCAAGAAGCAGACAAGTAAATAAGAGTTCACAGAGAAGTCAATTCACTGGGCCTCGAACATTATTCATTTCCAATAAGCCCTTGAACTAGATTATCTGCACCGCAACAAGGAAGCTAAAATAAGTGAAATTTAGCACAGAACAAAATTGCCATAACAGTAATAAGACAGCATGGGTGCAAGTTACGAAATGAAATTTCACAACCACCATTACCACCGAATTCAAAAAGGAAGGGAAAGAAAATAACAGGAACAATTAGTTTTTTAAATCTTGTAATAGGAAAAAATGTTTACCGAACAAATGGTATACTTCCTGAATTGAAATAACATAAGTTGTAAACACTTAACAAAACAATAGACTAATAATCAAATCAGAAATGATATTGGGTAGAAAACCCATAAGGACAAAACTGAGAGCAAGAGTCATGGACATTGAAGTCCTCATTTGATCGGTTAATCTGAGTAATCTAAATTAACAAGAAATTTAGATATGGGTGAAGATTCAAGATTGTGTTAGATATTCATGTTAATTTAAATTTGCATATTTATGTTTAATTAGGATTTCATTTGATTTTATTATTTTAGAATTTATTAGTTTCTTATTCACTAAGTAATTTCATATAATAAATAGATAGGTTCTATATTGTTATGAAGGAGTTGAATTGATTAACAAAGAATGAGAGTATTATCTCAATATCTCTTTTACGGTATTCATTTGTGAATCAACGTACTTGGGTTGTCACTTTTTCGGGTATTCTTAGAATCAATGGAATTAGTATGTTCCTTTTGTTCTACGTATTTATTATCTTTACTAATTACTATATGCTCTCGCAGCACTACATCATCATTCCTCACAACCGAGGAGATATACTCAAGTAAGAACCAACAAAATCTTTATCCATGCAAAGTAAAAAGCTTGGGAATTCTTAGAATCAATGGAATTAGTATGTTCATTTTGTTCTACGTATTTATTATCTTTACTAATTACTATATGCTCTCGCAGCGCTACATCATCATTCCTCACAACCGAGGAGAAGTACTTAAGTAAGAACCAACTGAATCTTTATCCATGCAAAGTAAAAAGCTTGTGAGACACGATTAATTGTGAAAGATCTCATAAAGATGATAAAATAAATCTATGTGACCTGACCCCTAATCAAACTCAAATTTTACAGTGCAAAATCACGAGTCTGTCTTCAGTTACAATAACAAGCATAACTCTGAGGACACAGCAATAAGAAAATTACAGAATAAGCGGAGAGCAAAGAGAAAAACTATCCCATTTCTTTAAGACAAACACAACTTAATACTTGAGAGTTCATGCAAAAAAAGGTACCAAAATGCATCTTGAGTGATATATTGTTTCAATTACATATACAGAAATTTTACTTGAAGATAAGCAGGCCAACTCCTAGTCTATAACTTTTCAGGTTAATTCATAAGTATACAATTAAGCATAATCCAGTAGTTTAAGTAATCAAACGACTAAAAGTATAAATTCGGAATATCCGTTTTTGAAGGTTCTGTAAGGAATTTAAAGTTCATGATGATAAAAATTTTAATAAGAAATAGCTGGAGAACTTTGGATAAAATTAGATATGAAACCAGATTATACAACCATCCATCATATAGAGAACTGCACTAACAAGGATATTACTCTACCAGACAGGCATCAAATCCCATTCAGCCGTGAGTTCTGAGTTTGAGAATACAAAAGAAGAGGCTTGATTTTGATGTAGGCATATTATTGTGTTCAGGCCATGCAATTAGAAACCTTATAGCTATCAAACAACAAAGACTCAAAACCGTTATAGCGCCATGGGATTTCAAAGAGTGAGAACTCGATCATCCCACTCAACGGACAGTCTGCATACTTGAAAGACAAGAGACACACACAAAAATGAAAAGGAATGGATTTTTCAATATTCACTTAGCAATTAAATTCTAAAGCTTGAAATGCTGCACATATAATTATGAAAGATTGGTGCAGTACTGAATCCAACTCCACAACAACTTATAGGCATAAAAAATCATTTATTGAAAGAAAAATGTAATTATGCACAAAACATTCATCTATTGGACTAAGATTTTGACCAAGAGGCGTCCTACTCCATCAAATCATTTGTCTATTGGATTAAGATTATCACCGACTACTCCACCAAAATTTTAATTGTTTTATTAGTTATCTGAATTAATATACAGAAAATAGACATTTGGGGGTAAAGCCGACTTATAAGTAAATCCACTAGGAGGAAACGGGTATCAAATTGCACACATCGAAATAAACAGAAAACATAATTAAAGGTAATAGCAAAAAGGAATCACCGATTTCAGTTGGAAGAAGAGAGCATCTCCATGATTTTCTTATCGCGTCTCTCCATAGCCACGTCCCAGACGTCATTGCCGATGTGCTTGGGCTGCCATAGATCAATCGGAAAAGCAATCAGCATCAATAGAAATATTCCAACAGAAAAAGAAAACGGAAAAGAGAGCGCAGATTTGTGGGTACGAACACGGCCATGAGCAGCTTTGTGGATGAAATATTGAGTGTTTCCCATTATGCAGAGAAACCCTGCAATTATACCCAGAGGTAGGAATGCCTCGAGAACCCTGAACGACATTGATGAAGATTGATTCTTCCTCTCACTCTCTCTCTCTCCCTTTCGCTGTGTTAGAGATTGAAATTGACGATGATAGACTCCCCCTGTTCGCAGATCCTCGATTTAGTTCTGGTGAATTCAGTGCGTCCCCTCGGTTACAGATATTGGGCCTGGGCCCAATGAAAATGAGAGCTAATTGCACAGCCTTATGGATATTGGGTCTGGGCCCAATAAAGTTTAGGTAGGTTAATTGTTTCTCAAAATACCCAAGCCATTTAATATTTTCTCAATTTCGTCCATTCAGTGTAAATATCATCGTTATCATGGACATATATGCATAATTAAAATAATTAATAAATATATACATATATGAAATCCATAATAATATGTGACATTTACACTGAATGGAGGAAATATTAAATGGAGGAGATCCAAATCGAGTTATATGCACCCACGAGTGTTTAGAATATACATACTTAAACATTTAATTATGTATAATAATACATAATATGACTTATACCATCATGACTTAATAAACCAAATTGATGCACCACTTTTCTTCATTTAAAAAAAGAAAAGAAAACAGAGTCAATTAATTAAAAAACCCAATTGCAAGCACAAATCTGTACATACTATGATGCCAAATTTTTTATGTAAATGACTGAATTTTCGGAAACTACAGAAAAGTTGCAGGCATATTCAAAGCCACCAACAAAGAAAACTCGTTCAAGCTCTCCACATTTGTATTTATCTTTTCCTATAACAAAAATATTTGAAAATAAAACAATGAAAATGAAACAAAAATCGCTGATGAGAGAAATGATGTATGTTTATTACCTGAGTAATTTGAAAAAAAAAAACGTATAAAGAATTTCAACACTGTTTGCTAAAAAAATGATAATTTTTTGAAAATCAGAGCCGAAATTTGTCAAATTTTTTGAAATTTTCAGCTATATTTTTTTGAAATACTAAGACTCATTCTTCATCAAGACTATACGCATCAAAGCCTAGTTTATCTACATGATCGTTCCAGAATGAACAAGTATTTTCATCCTGGAGAAATTGTCATTAGGCTCATTCCTCATACCTAAACTTCGGTAAAGCTTTTGAATTTTTCTGAAAATTTCTCTAAATTTTGGCAATTTTTTTTTTTTTTTAACAATCGAACAACAGAATTGGGGGAGGGATTTAATTCCTGCATATAATCTATTTGATCATTTGTCTTTTGTGGTAGTTTTATGATTCATCTTAAATACCGATCCTGGTATGATTGATTTGCAGAATGAGATAACACAAAATTTGTGTGCATTCAATCAAACTTTGAGTTAGATAGATGTTGATTGTTTATTCAATTGTTGTCTGATTTAGTAGGAGATTAAAGTTCTGCAAACCTTAAATGGAAGAAAGGTTGCAATGGGTCTAACTTATGCAGTTACATGTTGATCTTAAGTCTCATCTTTAAGCATGCATGTATCCCTTTACGATCCAAGATTATTGCAACATGAGGTTGTATAATTTATTGAGTGAGAGAGATTACTGTGATTTGAGAATTTTTTGAAGAAGAATGTTGTGAATTGTAATTTGGGGAAGAAACCCTAATTAATCCCGCATTTCTTCAATAAACGTGAGACGCACTGTAGCAGGTCATATGATGAAGGTATAGAAAATATTGAACTTAGAGGACTGAATTCAAAATTTCAAATTTAAGAGGACTAAAATCAAGGTGAATGAAACTTAAAAGACAAAAAAACCAATTTCCCAACTTAACACAACCTATCTACGGCTGATGCCATTTAGTACAACCCACTAGTTCATGATTATGTACTTTCTTACAAGGACTCTGCATCCAGTCATTCAACAACATACATCCTCTATAAGTTTTTCTGTATGAATGTACATAGTAAGAATTTTGGGTGTCCCAGTATGTTTGATTCGATTTTTGAAAAAATCACTTCCTGAATCTTATGGTTGATTTGGAGCATTGAATTATTTGATTTTGGAGATTATGCAAAATTTTAGGCGATGCAAAATTTTAGGCGATTATGCAATATTTTTATATGGTCATGCGTTTTTAGGCGCTTATGCAATTTTAAAGGTGTTTATGTAATTTTTTTAGATGTTTATGCATTTTTACGCTTTTATTCTCCATCTTTTAAGCGTGTATGCAAATTGTTGGTCCCTTATAAGTGGTGGGTAGGGTTGCAAACGAATCGAATCGAAGCGAATACTACTGTATGCGATTCGTATTCGTGAAAATATTCAAATATTCGTATTCGTATTCGATTATTTTTCGAATAATAAATATGATTCGTATTCGATTCGAAAGTGATATTCGAACTATTCGAAACTATTCGATTCAGTTTATTTGGTGCATATTTAACCATTATTAATTCGATTAAAATATTCAATTTGCATATTTTTTTTTGACCCAAAAAATTCATTTTCAATTTAAAATATTCAAACCATCTACAATCTGCCATGAACATTCAATAATCAAACAACCTCAATATATTATCATATTTATTTAACAACAAATCTGCTATTATATTTAAAAAAATTATCATAATTAATCAAATGTATAAACATATTGCTAAAAAACTTAAAAGATATGCTATAGAATAAAATTTATAAAATACAACTACTGAAATAATTCTAAAAAACCCAGATGATGCCGGAAGTTGGATCCGAAGAGAGAAGGAGGAGATATTATCGCTAGGACTCGCAGATGCCGGCGATTGGAAAATTTTAAATGCACTTGCAGATTTCGGAGATTCAAAAATTTCACAAATATTTGTGGATGTTGGCGATGCAGCAGTAACAACGAGGCAAGAGAGGGCGTCATCTGCGACGCTAAGATATGTAACCCGGTAGTAGCGGCAACATGGAGAGACAACGAGCGTAGATCTTGTTACTGGGATGCGAAAAAAGGGAATGCGCTAAACGGCGCTTAGGGTTTTCAGATTCGTATGGACATTACACAATTTTTTAGTTAATATATATGAATAAACTGTTGGGCCATGTGTACAAAAAAGTTATGGGCCTAACTATGTTTATTAAGAGTTTGGGTTTATTTAAGTTTTTGTTGGGTAATACGGGCCTATATTATATCTATAATATATATACAAAATATATTATATATATTATACTAATGTATTTCATGTGTATATTATACTAATGTATTTAAATATTTAATCGAATACTTTCGAATATCGAATCGAATATCATAATTTTGTATTCGTATTTGAATAGTAATCGAATCGAATATTTATAATCGAATTCGAATCATAAAATTTCAAATTCGAATATTAAAATTCGAATACGAATACCGAATCGAACCAAAATTATTTGATTAATTTACAACCCTAGGTGAGGGTCTATAGGGGAGGTGAATAGACCTTCAAAAACAATTTTATATATTTTAAGAAATGAGATACTAAAACCTTCAAGTATCTTCCATAAGTTTAAAATAACAATCTACAAGAGTTATGAACCACAAAGGTGACAGGTGTAGACTATGACGTTTACAGCTGCAAGGTTTCAAAACTTTTTAAATAAAAACAAACACCTTGTAGATAATATCAGAGGGGTTTTCTCACTTAAAAGTGTATTGAAAATCTTTAAATGTGCATCGAAAAAATAATGTATGTGTTAATAAAAAATAATATGGAAAAGTGAAATTCACAATTGAGTTATTAGAGAGTCTACAGCTGTAGATTCCAGTTCCTTGTGAAACACAAAGTTTTACGCAGTTTTAAAAGTAGTTATGAATGTAACAATATGTAAATATGCAGTAAAAAATACAATAAATAAATAAAGTTATATAAATGAGAACAACATGTTTTATAGTGGTCCAGTCTATGAATAAGACCTCCTACATCCATTGTTATATCACTTAGGTGCCAAATTCACTAAGACAAGGTCACACAGATCAATTACAAGTATTTCCCCCTCAGAACTAGATCTCACAAATATTTATAATATAAGTAAAAGAAAATACTTAACATATTCACTCAGATAAAACAAACTCACTAAGAGTTTCAAAAACCCCACAAAGTAGAATACAAATAACAATGTGTGAGGGAACAACAAAAAAATGTGATTTTTTCTAAGAAATCCTAACCAACTATTCTATGAATCACAAAGGAAAAATATATCTGATGAACTCTTTCAAAATATGTTGGCTGTAGATTTGCTCATAAAGAATTCTTGCTTGCTTGAGTTGTTGTTGTTGTTGCTTCCTCTGGAATCCTCTTCTATTTATAGTGGAAGAGGTATGTCTTATCCATTAGAAATTCAAAATTTTGAATTCTGGATAAGGCTCATTTTTCTCTCTATAAATTTGCACATGTGTGAGACGGTCCTCCTCCTTCACACAGAATAGTACTAGATTTACTATTTGTCTTTATCCTCAAAATCGGCTTCAACTTTGAAATTAATCTTCATTAATTCTTCAGACTTTAGAATAAAACCTTCCTTAAGTACTTCTTAGTGAGTGCAAGATTGCTTCACTAATCTGAGTTATAAGGGTCTTGATAACCTTTTGAATTAAAAATCTTGTACACTAATCTTCCAATGATCTACATGACTGTAAGTTTCCTTGGATTTTGCATCTTCAACTCCTGGAAATTCAACTCCTCAATTACCCATTATGCCCACCTACCGTACACCTCAGTTTGTTCATAGCTAAGTGTTTTTCCCTAAAACACTTGCTTCTGCTAATGTCTAGTGCATAATTAACCTTAGCATCATCTTTCAATTCTTGTGTAGTCAAATTCGGTCTCAGTTTGAATGTATCCATGTATTCACCTGCAAGCCAATTGGAAGTAGCTTGTCTATTTCTCATTTCTCGTGTACACTTGTGCTCATTCACCAAGGATTTAATTGCAACATTGTTCTCACTGTGAACAACACTAGCATATAACCTAAAGGGACACCCATGAACACATATAACCTCTAATTTTTTTCTGCTACTTCTCAACACATTCATATTTCTTTCACACAAGATGGTAACCCTTTGTACAACAGCTTTGCATTGTGGGATGTTTTCAAACCTCATCCCAACCTTTAATTGAAGTGTTTTATGATCACATGTTGGATCATAAATAAATTTATGTCCCTTCCTCAATTTGCAACTTCCAGTTGATGTAAGCATCTCTTCTTCATCACTAGTATCCTAGGAGTTGACATCCTTAGATGAGTCTTCAAAATCACTAACATAATCACTTTCCTTATGTGCAACCCTTTCATCATTTGACACTAGCCTCCTACTTGCTGCAGGATAAAGTAGGATTATATCATTAGCATCAACTACTGTCTTCTTAAAGTTGGTCAACTTTTTTCGTGCATCCATATACTCCTCATCATCAGAAAGCTCATCATCTTCCATACCATCTTCATCTGTGTCACTTTCTTCAACTAGTTTATATTCAGAATATTCATTCATATCACTCATATCGTGGATGTGTTTATGAAGATCATTCAATCATGTAGCTTGACTACCCTCTTCACATCCCTCTTTAGAAGCTTTCTCATTGCAAATTGAATTACCCTCTCCCTCCCAATCTGCGCAAAATTTATCAACTTCATCTTGATTCTCTCCTTCTACATAGACCTCAATCATCTTTTGTTTTTACTTCAACACATGTGGTACCATCTCCATAACCTCTTATCATCTTTAATTTCCCTCGTTGAAAACAAGATATGAACTCCTGGGACTCTGTAACACATTGATTAGTGTGAAATTTATTCGAAATTATTGTGTTTTTATTGCTAATTTTGATGTGATTTTGTGCATTTTCATACTAAAATTGAGTAATTGAGCTTAATTGTAAAAATGTCAATTGTGTTGCATTCTTATTGGAAATTACATTGATTTAATGAATTTAATTGCTAAAATATTATTTGATTCTTTCAATAATCTGGGATATTTAATTAATATGTGCAGCCCATTTGATTAATTATTTCAAGGCCCAAGAGGTAATTGAGGTGGCCCATTATTTTCTTATTTATCCTAATTGATTTGGTAATTGTTTTGATCAGAATATGGGTGTAAGAAAGAGAGAGACGTGGCTTCATATCTCCCCCATATTTCCTTCAATCTCTCCCACATTTCCTTCAACCTCTTGACCAAACCATGGCTGCCCAAAATCACAATCATTCACCATCAATTGAAGAAAGATGTCGGAAATGGAATAACTTGTCACCAGAATTCATGGGAGCACCCCTGTTGCTCATTACAAAACCACCAACAGCAGCGAGCAGAAGCAAGACCCACAGAAACACCAAAGCTCGCCGGAAAGCATGGAAGAAAAGAAGCAATCCAGCAGCCTCATCGGAATTTCGAGAAGAAAGCTTCCCCTGCAGCCGCCTCATCCACTCCCCTTTCTCCATCGCACCGCCAGAAGTCATCTCGCCGGAAAGAAGCCAGCCGCCCCTGTTCTTCCAATTGCCGCCGCCAACAATGCCGTCGCACACAGCAACTCGCCGGAATTAAGCCGTCCACAGAGCCTCGTCAACAGCTTGAAGCTCTCTTCTCTGCAACCTACCACCGCCTGGTAATTTCAGAGCAAGCCCAATCTCCTCTGTTCTCACGAAGCTCTCGCCTGGAAATCTGTTAGTCGCCGGAATCCACCTTCGATTTGATGAAGAGGAAGAAAGCGTGGAAAGTTTGTGAAAGAGTTGTAAAAAGGTAAAACACGTTTTTGGTATTCTTGGCACAGCCCATGCTACTTTTGGTCTTAGACCGTGCGATTTCGCATAACCGTGCGTGGCAAGTCAAAGTAATTCGCATGGTCCAGCATTTAATTCACATGGTCTCGCAAGTAATTCGCACGGCCAGCAGAAAATTCGCATGACCGCTGCGAGGCAAGTCGAAGTAATTCGCATGGTCCAGCCAGAAATTTGCACGGTCCAGCGGAAATTCGCATGACCATGCGAACATAATGAACAGCCCGTGCGAAGTAAGATTTCAGAAAATTGATTTGGTTTGATACGAAAAGGCCTTCAGCCCATTTCCTTCCTTATATTCTGAGGCCCATTATTTCCTAAGCCCAGTGCATATAAAGAAGAAAGAAAATCAGCAAGAAGGAAGAGAACACATCAGACACAATTCACGTAGGCAGTGTTGACAGGGCGAACTACCTGAGGATAATCACGAAATTACCCTAAGGCTTAGGAGGTCGCCCGCTTGTATAAGAGCTAAGTCGTCAGCCCTAACCAAGGCCAACATGGAGAAGCTCGCCGAGGTGGGCAAGGACCTCGCCCAAGCTCCCAGCAGGCCGAGGTCGAAGGCCAGAGATATCCGAAGAGAAGGAGAGTACGGGCGAGCTACCCCCCTCGAGAAGGAGCCCGCCCCTGTCCGAAGAGAGCCTTGCCGAGGTCTACCCTTGTATCATCCCCAAGAACCGCACAAGGCAGGAGAGCTCGCCAAGTAGCTCGCCCAGCTTGAAGGCCCTCATTCAGGGAGAAGCTCGCCATGTAGCTCGCCCAGCTCGGAGGCCCGGTTGGCGGATGTACAAATAGGATAAATAGATATGTAGTAGAATGAGGCATTGTAAAAGGAGCAGTGTGAGGGACCAAGGCGAGGGTCAGGAACCCTCGTCAACACCGGAAGCCAAATAGGCTCGTAAGGAGCCACCTCACACTCGCACACCTATAAATAAGACCTCTCTTGTACTATTACAAAAAATTCAATACACTTCCAACCATAATACAACAAATACTTTCTCTCACTAAACTCTCTACTTTCTCTCTCTATATCATCCACATTATCAACTCAAGAACACAATCTTGGGTTATTGTTTGGTAGAATTAATACGTATCATAATAGCCACATAACAAACACGATCAGTAAATTCTATCAACAATTTGGCGCTAGAGGAAGGGCGGTACATTGAACCAAAAATTTGAGAGTAAAGATTAGGGTTTGTTGAAGGTTTGAAGATTTGAAGGTGTTCTTGACAAAACGCAAGAACACTTGGAGATACACACATATTTTCGTCCCTTGAACGAAAACCCGGATTTTCGGGTGAAAACCCAAATTTCCAGATCCATAGTTTCCACCCGGAAAAAGTTTTCAAACGCACACGTGTACACGAATAAACTGGATTTTGGATAATTCGTTGCACGTAGCACTAGACGAAAACCCGCAAAAAATCATCCTAGCCGGAGACCGCGACCTCGGCGACCTCGGCGACCTCGGCGAGCTTCCCCCTGCAAAACCCCAAAATGACTAAGGAACAGACCTCTGCGAACACCCGGAGGTGGAAGGAGGGTGCCCAGGACCAGGTCGAAGGGGAGACCTCACGCCGAGCTCCCCCGAAGAGCAACGCTCCACGACCTCCGTGAGTCGTAGTGACTCGGGAGGATTTGAACCCCGCCCTGAGGGACCTCGCCAACGACCCTGACGAGCTCCAGCGTACGATTGCAACCTTGCAAAGGTTGCAACAGAGGCAACTCGACGAGCTCGCCCTAGTACCTCGGCGAGCTCCGGCCACTGAAGCTAGGGAGCAGACCAGGCCAACCCAGGGCACCCAGACCAGGGGTCACTATACCGACCTCCCATCCAAGAAGGAGGCGAGCTCCGCCCAAGCTCGCCAACATAGGGAGCGCAATGGAAAGGCCAAGGTGGTGGAAGAGCCAGCTACGCATGCTGGGCGAGCGTCGGCCTACACCGAAGCATCCACCACCCACCAATCACTAAGGAGGGAGGTCCTCCAGGGCAGACTAGGGCCCAGGTGCGGGGAGGATGAACGGACAGCTGCCCCAGTCACGTCTCATGGGGGAGATTCGGACCTGAAACCGCGCAGGTCCGCCCACGACCGATTGAGAAGGCCCGCGACCGACAGGTTGGGCCCCCATGGCGGACGCCAATTCCAGCCCATCACAGAGAGGTCACCCCAGAGTGAGGTACCTCGGGGGTGTGCGTCCACGAGGCGCACGACCTTCGAGCAACCTCCGCCGGAGGTGGCCCGCGATGACGAGCTGGCCTCACTAAAAAAGGCAGTCGAAATGCTACAAGCCCAAGTAACAGCCAAGTCCGACGGACCTGACTCCACCACTCTCCCCGCATCACCATTGGCACCTGCCATACTCCGGGCGCTGGTCCAGAAGAAGGTCTAATTCCCAGTGATGTCCGCGTACGAGGGCGAATCCGACCTGAAAATCCACCTGGCCAAGTACGCAGACTTCATGATTTCGGTGGGCGCCACCGACTCCACCCAGTGCCTGAACTTCCCGCTGACCCTAGGGGACCGAGCTCACCGCTGGTTCTCGTCACTCACCCCGGGGTCAATCCACTCATTTGGCCAGCTCTCGCGGGAGTTCTTGGCCCACTTCTCTGGGTTTGGGTCCTACCTTGCCCAGAAGTACCGCCTCGCCAACATCCACCAAGGCGAGAATGAAACCGACCAACAGTACCTGGAGAGGTTTGACAGGATACTGCTGGAAGACGAGCCACTGAGCGAGGACACCAAAGTCGTCGCAGTGATGGCGGGACTCCGGAAGGGGACCGACCTTTGGAAGGAAATGCACCTCGCATGTCCAAACACTTACACCGAATTCCGCCACAAGGCGGGGGTGTTCGTGGCCATGCAGGAGGCCCTCCATAAAGAGGTCGGTGTCTATGAGGAGAGGAAACCCTACGGGAAGAAGTTCGGGGGCACATACAAGGCTCCCCAGAACTTGAAAGCTTTTGGCGACGGGGACGAGTTCAAAGAGAAGCTCAACCAGGTCCTCACTGTCTCCGTCGACCATGTCTTCACCGCAGTCAAAGACAAAGCCTTGTTGGAGGAGCCGAGGAGAATTCGCCAGGACCGCGCGAAGCTCAACCCCAACAAGTACTGTGCCTATCACCAGTCCATCGCCCTCTTCACCAGCGAGTGCCGAGACCTCCTCAAACAATTATGGAAATTCTATGAGGATGGGAAGCTGGCCGAGTTCGTGAAGAGGGCACCGGCAAAGAGGCCCAGGTTCGAGAGAAGAGAGGTCTCCGATGACGAGAAAGAGGACGCGGGCCAACTCGGACCTCAGAACAGGCGAAGGGCACCTCCCCAACCTCAACAGAACCTAGAGCCCACTCGAGAACTCTTGGTTCTCGAGGAAGAAATTGGAGCTGCCGGGGGTCTCCAGGACGGGGGATCCTCCCTTTCCAGGAGAAAAAGGAAGGCCGAGATCCGGGCCATCAACCAGGTCCAGGAAGGCAGCTCCAGCCCCAGGTCCGTCGCGTAGCTCACTGATGAGCTGACATTCTCCTCGGTGGACCTGGAAGGGGTACTGACCCCCCCACAACGACTCGTTGGTGATAACCGTCAACATCATGAACGTCCGAGTTCACAGGCTGCTTGTGGACACCGGCGCATTCACCAACATTCTCTTCAAGTCCACCTTAGATGCCTTAGGTGATTTTGAGTCGTACTTAGAGCCTAGCAATGATAGAATAGTAGGGTTTGGAGAAGTTGTAACCGTCCCCCTAGGTAGTATCAGGTTGAGCGTCCAACTTGTATCGGTCGAGGACCCGGAGCGGAGACTGACTAGATTAGTGGATTTCCTAGTTGTCGACCAACAGTCCTCCTACAATGGGTTCCTTGGCCGCCCGTTTATCAATGAATTTAAAGTGGTGTGTTCGACCTACTACTATTGTCTAAAATTCTTAACTCCAAAAGGTGTCGGAACTATCAAAGGCGACCAGAAAAAGGCCAGAGAGTGCTTACTCCAAATTAAAGATGGCCGAGCCAAGAAAGCCATGACGCAGGTCCAGGTCCTTGAGGAAGAAATCCAGATTCCAGCGGACGAGCCAAACATCCTAGACATCATCTCAACAGAAACTGAGTTGATGGAGGTAGGCGACCCGCTGGAACCAATGATGGAAATCGACCAAGTCCTAGGACCTGCGTGAGATACACAATTGGCGCCTATGGAAGGAGTAGAAGAGGCCCACAACAACCAAGTACAGGGACCTGCGCAAAGTGCGCCACCTGTGCCCACGGAGGTGGTCGAAGATGCCCAAGGCGGGGGACCTGCGCAAGATCAAGAACCAGTACAGATGGATGTTGAGCCAGCTCCCCAGGTCGCAGAACCTCTCCAAGCTGGCGAAACCCTGGAGGTCCTGACAGTTGACGGACCTGTCCAAGTTGAAAACCCAGTTGATGATCTCGAACCGCATCTAGGTTATGAACTTGCGTAGATGTCACAGGAGGAGTGGGATGAGTTCATCAACGACCCCAGGTGGAAAAACCAAAAAAGGAAGGCCACCCCTATGGAAGAATTGACGGCACTCCCGGTGGACCCGGAAAGGGACTTGGAACTCTTCATAGGTTCTGAGTTACCTGAACCGTACAGGTCGATGATGGAGCTGTTTTTAATGTCCAACTTGGAAGTGTTTGCTTGGTCCCATGAAGACATGACGGGGATCCCGTTGGAACATGCATGTCACCGACTCAACATAGATCCGACGAGGAGACCCGTGCGCCAAAAACGAAGGAAATATGGACCGGACAAATACGTAGCTCTGACCGTTGAAGTGGGGAAATTGTTGGACAACAAGCTGATCAAGGAAGCCCTATGTCCGCAGTGGGTCACGAACCCCGTCCTGGTGAAGAAACACAACGGGGACGTGGAGGCTATGCATCGACTTCACGAACCTGAACAAAGTATGTCCAAAGGACAACTTCCCACTACCCCACATTGATCAGCTCGTAGATAGCACCGCAGGCCACGAGATGATGACATTCATGGATGCCTTTGCGGGCTATCACCAGATAGCATTGCACCCAGATGACCAGGAACATACGGTGCTCTACACCAACAAAAACATGTATTGTTGGGAAAGGATGCCGTTCAGACTTATCAACGCCGGGGCAACCTACCAAAGGTTGGTGAATAAGATGTTCGACCAACACATTGGCGAGTCTATGGAGGTGTACGTGGACGACATAGTTGTCAAGAGTTTGAGAAAGGAGGATCACCTTGACCACCTAAAACAAACTTTCGACATACTGCGCCACTACAACATGAAGTTGAACCCCAAGAAAACCAGTTTTGGTGTACATTCAGGAAAGTTCCTAGGTCACCTGGTGAGCCAGCGGGGGATAGAGGTCAACCCGACGCAGGTCCAATGCATAATCGAGATGGGCATACCCGACTCCGTGCAAAAGATTCAGAGGTTGACCTGGTGTATGGCGGCTCTGAACAGATTCATCTCCAGGTCCGGTGATCGAAATCGCCCATTTTTCTAGGCAATCAAGGCAAACACACGAAGGTACAAGGAAGCGTCCAAAGCCAACAACATGTACCTTAAAAATCACTTCGTATGGACAGGCGAATGCCAACGAGCTTTCGAAGATATTAAAGCATACCTGGCAGATACGCAGGTGCTATCGAAGCCGATACCTGGAGAAAAGTTGTATCTTTACCTTGCTGCGTCGGAGGTCACCATTAGCTCCGTCCTGGTCCGAGAAGAGGCAAAAACACAACTACCAGGATACTACGTAAGCCAAGTCTTACACGAAGCTGAGTTGTGGTATACCCCGACGAAGAAGCTAGATTATGCACTGGTGATGAGTGTTAGAAAATTGAGGCCCTACTTCTTCGACCACCCGGTGGAGGTGCTAACCACATTCCCACTAAGGCAAATACTACAACGGCCAGACACTGCGGGACGCTTGTTGAAATGGTCACTAGAAGTTAGCCAATACGGTATAACCTACGCACCCCAAACAGCGATCAAGGGACAAGCGCTAGCCGACTTCATTGTCGAGCTAACTTTCCCGCAAGATCCGACGAGGGGGCGTATAGCTCCGTGACACCTCTACGTAGATGGATCATCGACTAGCACAACAGCAGGAGCCGGTGTAGTTCTGATTAGCCCAGATAGACAAGTCTTCACCTCTGCATTTTGGTTTGACTTCAGAGTGACCAACAATGAGGCGGAGTACGAAGCTTTAATAGCCGGACTTAGGCTATCATTAGCTGTGGGGGCAACCAACCTTCAAGTTTTCGGAGATTCCCAGCTAATAATATCCCAAGTCCGGGGAGAGTACGAGGTAAAAGATCAATAGATGATGACCTACCAGAAGATAGCCGCGCATCTGATCTCTATGTTTACGCAGGTTTACATCAATCAGATACCGCGGCTGGAAAACACGCAAGCGGATGCACTAACCCGACTAGCTACCAGTAACGGTGAAGCCGAAGTCACGGAGGTTGTGGTCACCAAACTAAAGAACCCATCGACGTTCGATTACAAAATAAATCAAACCTCGAGTGGGGGGCAGGAAGATAGCGAAGACTGGTGCACTCCAATTCAAAAATATTTAATGGATGGAACAACCCCCGAGGACACATGGGAAGCTAGCCGGCTAGTAAAGCAAGCAGCCAGATACACGCTGTTGGAAGGTCAACTCTACAAACGTGGATTCTCTCTACCCCTACTCAAATGCTTATCTAAGAAGCAAGAGTTCGAAGTGTTAGAAGAAATTCACGAAGGAATTTGCGGAAGTCACGCTGGGGGGCCAGCCTTGGCATACAAGACGATCAGACAAGGGTACTACTGGCCTACTCTTCATAAAGATGCCATTAGCTTCGCTCGGAAGTGCCGAAAGTGTCAACTTTTCGCACCTAACATCCGCTCGTCGTGAAGACCTGAGCGGGCTCGCTTGCGGGCTGGCGCATCATCCCCTCCTAAGCGGGACCCGTCCCCACGGTGAAGCCTCTTGAATTGGTCTTGGAGACCTCGCCCTCCACCACGGCCGGTCCCGGTGACCTCCGTAACCTTCGTCTTTGCAGGGGCTTTAGTTTGGCCCTTTTGGGTCCCGGACCCACCTACCTCACCCTTTTTTTGGGCGAGCTCGGCTTTTTTACTCGCATCCAGTGCGAGTAGCGACGGTGGAGCGAGCTTATTGGGGCGAGGTGGGCCCATGGCAAACCTGCGAGCTACTTCGTGGTAAGCGTCCGGGATCTCGGCGATGGGAAAAACGACGAAGCTACCACCTGCAAGAATCAGAGCAGCGAAGTTAGCATCTGAGCGAGCTACGCACCATGGAGGGCGAGCTCCTACAAGATTGAGGACCTGGAAGTTCGGGACCTTGAAGGGCGAGGTGATGTGGCAAGGTGAGGAGCCCGGCAAGTCTGAGACAATGGTGCTTGCACAGGTGGGCGACCTCTCTATCTTTCCCGCTCCTCAGACAGCAAATAGCCCGCACCACGTCGAACTCGACCAACACCTCGGGTCTGCCTCGGCTGGACTTGTGTCGTTTCAGAACTGCAAAAAGAAAGAGAATTAGATTAGTAAATCTAATCCAACCCACACACACCGAAATGGGCAACCTACTGCTGCTGCCCCATATCCCTCGGGGGTAGGAATGCGTCCACCTCGCCCAGAGTACGTGTCGGAAGCTCGCTAATCTCTGCCTATGAAGAAGAATTGCTCCTTCCAGTCGCGGACCTTGTTCGGCAAGATCCCAATAAATTTTTCTCCCGGGTGAGCTTTCAAGTAATAGTATCCTACGCCATCATTCACTTGCTTAGTCACAACGAAGAGCTCGCCCAGGTCCGCCGAGGTCACCCGGCTCTCATAGCCCTCTAATCCGAAAACAGCTAGGGCGGCGAGGAGGTTGCTCCATGCATTCGGGGTGAGCTGAGTAATGGCCAAATTATTGTCAAGGAGAAATTGACCAATAATTGGGTGCAGGGGCAGTGTGAGCCCGGCCTCGAGGGTATGTACGTTGATGGCAGTCAGTCTTTCGGGAGGCGAATCGGCCCGCTCGTTCTTTTCTGGAGCATACATGAAGATGTCGAGCGGGATTCAGAACTTCTTGCGTATGTTGGCGAGGGAGTACTCATTGATGATACTTTGAACCTCGCTAGCTTTGTAATCCGAAGGGGCGACCTCCTCCAGATCGAGGGGGAGTACTCGGTCCGGGCAAGGGAAGCTCGCTGCATGCTCGGTGACATATTGGTCCCAGTCAAAGGGGTGAATGACCTCAGCAGGGACCTGGTGCTCAACCAGCTGGGGCTCCGAGAAACCGATGGAGCGAAACCACTCTATCGTCACTTCCTCCAGGTCATCTTCTTCCTCGCCGACCTCGTCGAGCTCCTCGTCGGCCTCAACGGGCCCTTCATTGCCGCTGGCAATCCTTTCCTTATGGGCGACCTCCTCGCCTTCCTCCCATACCTCGCGAACAACAGAGCTGGAGGCCCCTTCCCTCGACTCGCTAGAACGGACCTCGCCCAGTAGCTCACCGGAGTCTGGGCGAGCTACCGAAGATGCCTCGGAACTGGAGCCAACCATTATCGGGGTCATTTGGGGGATAGGTTCGTTTTCTACCATGGGGTGCTTCCCGGGGTTACGGTTCGAATAAGTCTCGTTTGGTGTTTGTGTCGACATAATCGGTACAAGGTTCAAAAAGTCTCAGAACAGTCCAAGGTTTCGGCTACCAGAATTACTGTACGGGGATGATCGAAAAAGCCGAGGTGTCGCCGGAAATGTTCGGGAATTTCTGGGAACTCGAAGAGAAGGAGAAAATAATCTGCAATAAAAAGAGAAGGGAAGAAAGAAGAACTCGGGTTCTACCTTGAAGAGTGCCGTAAACTTCGTCGGTAGCAAGAGTGTCTATCGCCGGAGTTTGCTCGGCAAATTTGAAAGTGTAAAAGTGGGAAATGAACTCGCCTCCACCTATTTATAGACGTCGGGGCGGGATCGAATATCCGAGGAGTGCAGGGGCCATTTTGTAAAGAATTTGAAAAGTTTCCATGATGGGCGCAGGAAACCACGCCTAAAAAGGCGTGCACGACGCCTTGATTCCCACATCACGTCGGCCGAGCAACCGCCACGAGGGAGGTCGCCCACTAGCTCGGCACCTGCCCAAATGTAGTTCGCCCGAGACTCGAGTCCTCGTCCACGGAGACAAACCAGCTCGCCCGCATAATAGATAAATCATGATGTGTGCGAGCTGGGGGGCAAATGTTGACAGGGCGAACTACCTGAGGATAATCACGAAATTACCCCAAGGCTTAGGAGGTCGCCCGCTTGTATAAGAGCTAAGTCGTCAGCCCTAACCAAGGCCAACATGGAGGAGCTCGCCGAGGTGGGCAAGGACCTCGCCCAAGCTCCCAGCAGGTCGAGGTCGAAGGCCAGAGATATCCGAAGAGAAGTAGAGTACGGGCGAGCTACCCCCCTCGAGAAGGAGCCCGCCCCTGTCCGAAGAGAGCCTTGCCGAGGTCTACCCTTGTATCATCCCCAAGAACCGCACAAGGCAGGAGAGCTCGCCAAGTAGCTTGCCCAGCTTGAAGGCCCTCACTCAGGGAGAAGCTCGCCCAGCTCGGAGGCCCGGTTGGCGGATGTACAAATAGGATAAATAGATATGTAGTAGAATGAGGCATTGTAAAGGGAGCAGTGTGAGGGACCAAGGCGAGGGTCAGGAACCCTCATCAACACCGGAAGCCAAATAGGCTCGTAAGGTGTCACCTCACACTCGCACACCTATAAATAAGACCTCTCTTATACTATTACAAAAATTTCAATACACTTCCAACCATAATACAACAAATACTTTCTCTCTCTAAACTCTCTACTTTCTCTCTCTATATCATCCACATTATCAACTCAAGAACACAATCTTGGGTTATTGTTTGGTAGAATTAATACGTATCATAATAGCCACATAACAAACACGATCAGTAAATTCTATCAACATGCAGTTTCTTCCTCTCCAAGAAGTGGGGAGCTCCTCTCCCCACACACACTAACCACACATTAGATTAGGGTTTTATTTTTCTTGCAAATTCTAGATAGATTTTAGTTAGCTTTCTTAATCTCTTGAAAGAATTCAAGTGTTGGAACTCCATTGAGGTGATATTTTTCCTTTATATTTCATTTTGAGGTTTATTTTTTATGCTTATGGTTTATTGCTATTTTATTGTCATGGGTTTGATGAGATTCATTATGGGCTAAATTTCTTGTGTCTAGGGTGTTAGATATTATGTGAGAATTGACTAATCTATTGTGTATGTGCTTGGATTTTAATTTATTTTGTGGTTGAGCTCCTAATTTGTGATTACTTTGTTTGTTCTTCTTTTATTATGCATTTTGATTGAGTGGGCAAAAAGCGAGAGTTGAGCTTGTTCAATTGAGTGTTTAATTGGGTTGAATGAATTGTTAAATACTATTGTTGAGACGTCTATTACACCGAGAGGGGATAGATCATTGAGAACACCCACAATTAGGCACTAGGTTGATGTAACGAGAGTTAATCAATTAGGTGAGGATTTATCCTAGTTCGATCACTTGATGAGTTAATTTTCTATGCATGTATACAATAGGTCTTAGATTTAATTATATCTAATGAGGTTTGTGTTGTGATTTTGTGGAATTGGTTGATTGGGTTATTTGATAATGAGTTTATTGAGTGTTGATTAATTGTATCTATTAGATGGTGTGTTAGACTCCATTAGCAAAAAACGAGAGTTGAGCTAGTGTAGTCGAGTGCATTTATTGAGGGATATGAGAGATTAATTGCTTTAGTTAAGTACTTAGACCGTCGAGAGAGGCTAAGGACTTTAGAACACTCCTAATCGAGCATTGAGTTAATTGAACGAGAGTTTGTTAATTCGATGAGGTTTAGACTTAACCTAAAAAACTAATGAAACAAAAGATCGACATAGATTAAATTAGATTCAAGGATCACATAATTGAAAACACCCGAAGCACACTTCACTCCTCACTTCCCCTTACTTGGTTGAATTAGGTAGTTTAATTTAGCTTGCTTTGATTTTATTTTTGTTAAAGCCCAAAATCTAAAAACATTTATCGCTTTCATAGGTCTAGTAGCACTCTATTTTTTATTGTCTCCTTACACTAAATTTCCTCCCTTGGGTTCGATATTTTTTATTACTTGGTCAAACTTACGTACTATACACTTGTAGGTTTAGTGAATTGTGTGTGAACACAATTTGCGCAATCACACATTCTTTTAGGTTATATTCCATTTGCTCCACTAGATCAACTAAATACAAATAACATATTCTGTCTATGTCTAAGTCATGTTGGGGTCTAATATATTCCCATTGGTACAATAAATTACCATCTACATTCAAAACATTCCCATCATATAGCCAATAAATAGAAAAGAATGAATTCATCTGCCAAAATGTATTTAGAATGAGTTTATAACAGTATAAAATGCACAACACCAGTACCTCTTTTTCGATCTCAATTGTCCTTCCCCAATATATGATCTTCTCTCAGATGTAGAAACCCCAAAATTCCAGAGCATGTGATGGGCAACAGATGCTTCCGGTGGATTAGCAGAGGCGATGAGAGATAGCACCCTCCGGCAAATTATCAGATGAAGAGGATGCAACGCTGGCAAGCAACGATTAGGAGAGACGATAACATGGAAATTGAAAGAGGCAAATCAGCATAAATTGTAGAATTAGAGAAACAGAAAATGCAATTTTCTAAGAATTTGGACATTCAGAGAACGAAATTGTTCATGGAATCACAAGTTCAATTTAAGAAGTTAAAGTACAAAATGGATCACATATATTTAGGGTTCTTGGACATTTTTCATTTATGTTCTTTTTTTAATGAATATTCATCAATCGTGTTGGGATTGTATATTGGAAAAAAAAAGTAGTTTAATTTGTTTTTGTTGTATAATTATTTAAAAAAAGTTGCTATCTCAAATTTAAATAGAAATAATTTATTTAGATGTGAAATATAAAAAATTCAAAAAAAAAATATGTGTAAGCTTTTGTGGCAAGATTAAATTGTAATAATATCAAAGGTTTGATTTTTTTTTTAAATCTAAAAAATCGTGATTAAATTAATATTGAGTATAAAGGTTGTGAATTTATATGAAATTAAGCAAAAAATAAAAGAAAATCAATGTGCTAATTGGCAAATATGATCTTATATATGCACTTATAGGCAAAACACCCTTAAAATATCATTAATATTGTATTTTTTTTAATCTTTGTTCATATTTAACATATCTTGCTTTTAGAAATTGTCTTTGAGATTAAGTAGTAATAGAGATTTATATGAGAAAATAAAATAAAATTTTAATATTTTAACAGTAATTATATTTATTATAAATTTGTGTGAAAAAAATTATAAGTTTATTTTTGTGGGACATGGAGTATAATGTATCTCAAATTTGTTTATATAAATAAATTGTATGATAGAACTTACCCAACTTCTTGTATTGCATTTGAATTTTATGTTAAATTTTATTTTTCAAAATATATCATAATATGCCAATTTTTTTTTTTTTTTATAATTTGGGTATTATTGATTAATTATGGGGCATTACAAATTACTCTTTAGTGTAATACGAATTACTTTTTTGGATATTACTGACTTCTACTTAATTTTTTTTTTTTTCAAAATTCAAGTGCATATCATACACTTAATTGCACACAAGAATCACTTTAAAACATATATATGAAATTCTATTAATATATATATATATATAATATATATATTAAATATAAGTATTAATCTAATTATCATGTACTCTCTTGTTCAAAATCAGCTTTCACACCTTTATAATCCGCCTACCAAAAGTAGTGTTTCATTTATAGTGTTTATATTTATGGAAAAAATAACTTTCATGATAAATTAATTTTTTTGTCACAAGCAATATATTTTTATATAGAAAAAATAATAAAACTACTTGCAATGGAGAACAATGAAGATGCGAAAATTAATTTAGTTTTATTGTATAAATATATTATATTACCTTTATAATATTGAAATAAACTACCTTTTATTTCCCGTGTAGTGCACAAACTATGTTGTACGGGTGCGAACACGCGAATGCAGATTGATACGATACAGATTTGAAGATATGAATTAAAAAAAATCAAGATACAATTCGTTAAGGATGCACCTATTTATTATATTTTATTATATATAAAATCTTTGAAATATATTTAAAAAATATAAATCAAATGTATGTAATTTATATTTTGTTATCACTTAAAATTTGATCAATTCAAGTTGCATTAGTTCAATACAGAAATCATAATAACAATTTCAATCTAAAATGGTGTCACATTATAATTTGGATTCTATGATATAATAAAATTCAATTGAAATAATCTATTTAATACTTAATAAATAAAATATGTGCAGTGGATTCGAAAATTAGTTAGCTGAATTTGCCACGTGAAAAATTCGATACGCAAAATTAAGAATTTTACCCCTTTTAAGGTTTTAAGGCCGACTTGAATCCAATACTGTAATTATAATATTATTTTTGAAAAATCGGTATCATAGTTCACAAGCTACGTACTAGTAATAATGTATGTAAAATAGTTGTATTACATCCGTTTTCCAATTGTCTGATTGATTTTATCCATTTTTTAAGGTTGATTTTATCCATTTTGGCAAACGAAAATATTCAATAATTTGTATATTTATAACCATAATTACTGGATGAATTAAGAAGATATTAATTACAAGATGATTAATATTAATTAGGGTATTAGTGGAAAAAATAGTTAACTTTTTTTATTAGTATTAGCAAAATAGTTAAAAATATTATTTGGGTCACTTACATGTTGGTTCAAAAAAGTAGTTATATTTACAAATTGGTTCATAATTTCTGCACAGAAGTATAATTTTCTCATGCACAGAAACATATTTTTTTCTGTACAGAAACCTATTTATAATTTGTGTCAATTTTATGAACCATTTTATAATTTCCAATATCATTTTGGATAAAATCAGATAATTAAATAAAACAAATGAAACAAAACTTTTGCAAACTTTCAATTAACATAAATTGTAACGCACAAAAAATAGCTTTAACTTTTTATTTATCCACTCCGCAAAATGAATAAATTACAATAGATTAATACTCTTTCCATTCTAAAGCAATTTACACCCTGGAATTTCATGTATTTTAAAAAAAAAAAATTTAAATAAAATAATAGGATATGAATAAATATTTTTATAATTTTGTGAATATACACACAAATTAATATTTTTTTAATAGTGTGTAAATTAATATGAGACACTCAAATAAAAAAGTGTGTAAATTTTCTGGGACAGAGGATGTATATTATTAATTTTTCATTTCCATTTTTGCCTTTATTTAATGTATCTTATCCTTTTTTAAATCAATATTTTTTCCAGTAATAAATTTTTATGTGAGACCATTTCATTACATGAGACCGACAAAAAAAAGAGCAAGAATTATAATTAAATTTATAATTTTTTTTTTAAAATGACATTTTTAACACAAATATTATCACTTTTAAAAAATTCATATTATTATTTTTTGTTAAAATATTACTATCACTTTTTAAAAAAAATATTTTTTAATTAATAAATAATAAATTTATATTATTTTTATATTATAAAACGATTTCACACAAAATATATTATTTTAGTAAATATCATTAAGGGACGGATTTACATAGAGTCAAGGCATCGCAAATGCCCTGCCTCAATATTTTTATTATTATATTTTTAAATATTATATATTTAATTATAAAAGTTTAAATATATTAATTATCATGTACATACTTTTGTTAGTTGGACCTTTTAAATTAAGATTTAGTCAACAAATTTTCTAGATAATTTTTTATTTATAAATTACATTGTTAACAAAATTACTCACAATTTAAAATCTAATAAACTCAATAATCAATATATATTATTAAGGTTTAGAATATTATATTAACTATCAATTATTTTCTAATGACATATTGTAGTAAAAGGTTCTCTAAAGTATTAATTTTTGTTTCTAAAGACTTCTAAGTTATTTACGAAGTTATTTTTTATTTTAAAATCCTTTATATAATCCTTGTTTCATAATACTCATGACTATGAAAACTCATGCTGAGTCCATTTCATATTTATAACTTTAAAATATGAAGAATTTCAATGTTATTATATTCATTACATTTAAAAAATTAAATTTTAATAAATTATTCATCTATAACAATCTGTAAAATTATTTTGGTATTTTTATGATATGTATAGAGAATATATAAAAATTTTAAATTTGTGTCTTGGCTGGATAAAAATCCTGGCATCACAAGGGCAAAATAAAAAAATAGGCCATCTACAGAGAGGAGATTCCACCCAAATAGAAGAGCTCCAAAGTATGCATTTTTAATTCTGTATTTAATTTTCACTTTATTGTTTGCATGATTTTTAAAAAATAAACTAAAATAATATTTTAGTGATAAAATAAATGTTTAATAAAATGATAAAGTGATATTTTATTAAAAATAATAATAAAATAAATGGTGATAAATAGATGTTTTAAAATATTTAATAAAAATATATTAGTTTATGAGTTTTTTTTTATAAAAATAGAGGTGACTAAGAAATTTACAATAAATTTTTTTAAATATAGAAATTAAGTATGAGACTCAGAGAGTAGCTTTCTATCTTAAATTTTTTATATGTATGCAATATACACAAATTAAAAATAATCATAATTCAGTTATTCGGATTATTGAATTTCAATTATAGTTCGTTTTAAGTACAATTCCACTCAATTTCAATTTGTTTTTTTTTTTTAATTTCGTATTATTTTGATCCCCAAAAATCCAACGGTCAATTCACCAAAAGAAAAGAAAAGAACGATCTTGGTCGCTATACAAACGACGCCGTATGGAGGATGTCGGGCGCATTGTCAGTCCAGCTAAGACTGGGTTGGCGGCATCAATTTATGGGATTGGCAGCATGCCTCTGAGGGGGCCCCACCCCCCTTGCATGCACAAACACGTGTTCCTTCTCCACCGCTACAATCTTCACTCTTTCTCTGTTGCGTTTTTTTTTTTTTTTTTTTACCTCCATGGTATTTCTTTCCATCTACTGCTTCTTCTCTATGCCCACTCTACTTTTTACCTCCCATTAAACTCTCTCTCTCTCACACACACGTTCCTTTGTTTGGGAAAATTCGAGTATTTATTGCTGTAATTAGTAAAAAACTAGATTTGGGGTCCAATAATTTGGGGTTTGTGTTGAAGAATTTGGGTTTTGAGTTGAACTTTTTGTACTTCCCTTTTATATTTCAAAACCCTTCTTTTTGCCCCCTTTTGGGAGGGTTTCTCTTTCTCTCTCTCTGAGTGACTGGTGGAACGAGCATACATCTAATTTATAAGCTATGTCGGGGCTTTACAATCCCAACTTTTCGCCTGCGAGGGCGGCCTCTCCGCAGATTAGAGGTACCCCTGATGTAGACAGGTGTGATTTCATTCTTTGAACCCTTATTCTTTTCTTGGGCTGTTTCAATTTCATAGCTTAAGGAGTTATTGATCTATCTGCGTCTTTGTTTATTGATGTTTTTCATTTGAATCAAATCTTAGTAATCAGTACTTGTCAGAGCTGTTGGCAGAGCATCAAAAGATTGGCCCCTTCATGCAAGTTCTTCCCATCTGTAGCAGACTCTTGAATCAAGGTAGTTGATTCTCTTGATTTCCCATTTTTGTTGCGATTTGTTTTTCCTGTTTTCTGAATTGGATCTAGGCTTTTACTATTTCGATTGTTTTTGGCTGCATTTTTTGTGGGAAGGTCCTGAGATTTTGTGCCTGGTTTTCTGGTTGATCTTTGAGATCATGCTTCTTGTTACCTCGATTATGCAGGGAATTAACTTCTTCCACGCTGTTATATATGAAATTTAACATGTTCGATGGATCATTTTTTTTCCTTTTCTTTTTGGTGTGTTAAATTAAGCATCAACTGATGGTGAAACTTTTTTTTTTTTAAAATTAGATCATATATCCAGATTTTAATTGAATCAATTCACTGCAATCACGAGAGGAGAAGGGCGAATAATCTTATGATTTTCTAGTGGCTATTTTTGAATAATCTCCATCCCTCATCTATAAGCTGACAAAAGAGAAGCCTTCGATCTTTTACGGTCCATGGGAAGAGGTGTTGAACTCTTAACCCCGGGCATTGTGTTTGGCCTAGCTCTAGTGTTAACTATGCTGAAAAATCACTTCATCTGAAACCTGAAGTTGGTAAAATGTGAGTATCAATGCTTACCACTAGATCAAAAACTATAGCCTATAATTTATGGTTAAAGCTCGACTTTATTTCCCTAACCCTTGGAAGCAGAACATTGCGTATTGATCATAATCATCATGTAACCAAACTTACTCCATGGTACGATTATTGAAAATCCCAGCAAAATCCTTTGATCCATAGCCTAAAGTGCTTCAGATATTTCCAACAAGGAGTATCATCTAATTTGACATCTCTAAAGATCACACACCTGATTTCTGGGGCATGATATTGAGAATCCCTTCACAACTGGGAGTATCGTTTAATTTAATATCTTTAAAAGTTACACCTGATTTCTAGAGTTTTTCCTCTCTGGACGAGCAACTGAGGATGCTTTTGAGCTTGTTAACTTCAAAACGATTATGATAAGGCTAGAGATGATGAGTTATCATATAGAACTAAATCTCCCTAGATTTTTTTGTTTCTAGGCTCAATAATTTATGATTGGATTAACACTTACATAGATGGAGCTGGTATGTATGGACTATGGTAACTTACGAAAAAGATCTTCCTCTTGTGGTGTCCAGAAATGAATTGTCATTCCTTTATGTCTTGTTAATAGTTCACGAGTCTTAGAAATATAATCTCACTTTTATAGTCTTAAAAGTCCATATAATTGTGGATGGAGGTAATGCTTCTTATGCAGTACCCATATGTATGTTTCTCTGGATAGATTGAAACATGACTGTGATGCATTTACTGGATTTGGACATATTAGAATCTAAATGTAGTGTAATGCATTTCTTCAATCAGAATATTTCAACATTTTTCTGTTACTCTGGTTTTTGTATTGTTCTTCTTTCGTAGTATTGATGTATGTTTTAATCTTTCAGAGATCTTACGGGTTACTGGAATGATGCCAAATCCCAGCTTCAGTGAGTTTGAGAGACTCAGGCATAGAAGTCCCAGCCCAATGGCCTCATCAAATCCTCTGTCAAATGTGGGTGGGACTGGATTATCCGGTTGGAATGGACTTCCACAGGAGGTAATTCATTTTCCATAAAGCAAATGCTTACATGTCCCCTATCAGAAGATACTACTTTTATACTCTGTACCTTTATTTTTATTTTTATTTTCATATTGGATAAACTTACCATGGACATGTGGCGACATTCTTCCTCCAAAGCGAGTTCTAATTTACTATGTTTGTGCAAGGCTGTAAGCTGCTTTAGAGGAAGGGAGGGTTTTAATTTTTGGAAATTATATGCATGACTGAATCATGCAAGTTGGATAGGGAGGGTGGAGAACATTCTCTTACTTTATGGGACTGCAAATATTTTCTTTTATGTAACTTTTTTTTTTCTGATCTATGATAGGAATGGCTGTTGAACTCTTGAATAATTTTAAAAAATATGTATGGCTGTTAAAGTTACTTTGCTGTTTTTAACAGTAAACCTCCATTTTGCAACTTATGTGCAATAACTTGGCCTTGTGTATATACTTTATTATGAAAAGGATGCAAGGATTATCCAGGAATACCAACTTTTCTATATTAAAAGTACGGACTCGAGCTAGGAATCTGTTATTGTCCATTAAAATTTGTTACCTGTATGCAAAAGGCTTATAACCTTGCAAATGCTGTAGAATTTGATTATACAATATACAACGCCTTCTCTATCCGGACCTTTGCACGTAGTATTGGACAATTGGTCATGGTTTTTTCAATCTTAGTTGCTTTTTTGCATATGTGCTCTATTGAACTTATACTTAGCCTTGGTAACGGTGATGAATCCCAAATTGTATCTTCTGGGCTCGTTTCATTGTGTGGAAACTCACAAATTAAATATTCTATAATTTTTTTGTGCTGAATATCTGAAGTTCACATGCCTTGCTCGTTGGACATCACATATTTTTGTCTTCTTTTTCTGGTCATTTGATAAATAACAAAAAACGATCTACTTCATTACACTCAGCGATTGAGTGGACCTCATGGAATGACGATGGATTGGCAAGGGGCACCTGCAAGTCCAAGTTCATACACTGTAAGAAGGATCTTGCGCTTAGAAATTCCTGTGGACAGCTATCCCAACGTAAGATCTCTCATAGCGATGCCTTTACTTCCACTGATGCATCATAGCTCATTTCTTTCTTTAGAGATGGAAATGCTTCATTTCCTCCAAACTTTCTTCTTAATTACTATTCTGTGGTTTTAGTTCAATTTTGTAGGGCGACTTTTGGGCCCACGAGGAAATTCACTGAAGCGAGTTGAAGTCACTACTGGTTGCCGGGTATATATTAGAGGAAAAGGCTCGATAAAGGATATTGACAAGGTAGCTTTATTTTAGTCTTCTTTTTCATTGATTTATAAAAATGCTAATATAATAGTTATGTATGTTGATCAATTTTTATTCTTACAATTTCTTCAATCATTGGGTACATCATTTATTTTGCAGGAAGACAAGCTACGTGGACGACCTGGTTATGAACACCTTAATGAACCACTCCATATACTCATTGAGGCAGATTTACCAGCCAATATTGTTGATATCAGATTGAGGCAAGCTCAGGAGATAATCGAGGAATTGCTGAAGCCTGTGGTATCATCTCCAACCAATTTTTATTGTTGAAGAATTCGGACTATTTTCACCCAGATACGAATTTCTTGTAGAGTAACTATAGTGATCAAATCATGTTCTGAATCTGATTTTACTTTTGTGCAGGATGAGTCCCAAGATTTTATAAAGAGGCAACAATTACGCGAGCTTGCCTTGATAAATTCAAATCTTAGAGAAGAGAGCCCTGGACCCAGTGGCAGCATCTCGCCTTTCAACACCGGTGGTATGAAACGTGCAAAAACAGGGCTCTGAGATAATCTACAAGCTCTTCAAAGAATTTTTGTCCTGAATCATACATGGATAATCTTTTGAACTACATCATATCCACATTATGACACTACATACTCAAAGGGTAAACGGGATATGAGGTCGAGTTTTTTGCTTGATTTCTTTTTCTTCTTCTTCATGGATACAGAAATTGGGTGGTCTAAAAGAAAAATAGGTTATCCTATGTGTTTGGTTTTAAACCAGGATTTTTCGTGTCGGTCCTTTAAAAATGTGTTCGTGTGAGATGTGTTATTACTGGTACAGAGTTCATTTATAAGTCTGATTTAATTATTTGTAGATATTTTGTTAGGGCGTTTGTCACGATTATCATTCCTTATTGATTCGAGTATTTTAAGCAGAAGCTATCTAGATATGGAGGTGAGTGCAATGTGTGCCATTCTAAAATGCAGTTTGCCATTTGTCTTGATCATGTAATTGATGAAAGTCGCATGTCGTTTAGCTTCCGTTTTTTCTTGCCATAGCATCAGCCTATGTTTTCGACTAGTGTCGTGTGTGTATATTTGGATGCGTAATTTTGTATATACGCCGTATAGATATTGGAACTCGATTTTGCTGCACCGAGTATCGATAAAATTCTGAAGCAAATTTGATGTCTTTATGTGAGATCATGAATGGTTTGCAATATCAACTTCACCCTTTAAAACTAGTCACTTCCAAATATTTCTTATACATACTTCATTTAACATGCTTTTGAAAATTAAACTGAATCCTCTTATAGTAAAGAAGAAATGATTAGTATAGTTTTAATATTGTAATTTTTTAATAGTAATGAATAATTTTTTTTTATTAAAATCAGTGTTATTTTAATGTAAAATGTGGTAGTGAAAGATAGCACCTGCATGAAGTGCTTTTTATTTCTGACTGAACAAAGATAATCGTTGGTGCGCATTATTTCTAAAAGTAGTAAAATCATAAACACCATTACATTTGGGGAAATAATCCAAAATATAAATTCCAAATTCATGTGCAGTCCTCTAGCCGCATAGGTGCTTGCGAATCTGTGTTCAATTCAAGTAAAAGTGTTTTTTCAGTAATAACTTTATTTAGTAATAATAGAGTAATTTTATAAAAATATATTTGAATAGCGTAGTGACATGTTCCACCTATGTTTGTTTAGATCAAACATACAAAATTGCATCTCTTTGATATGTTGATTATATATCATTGAAGTCGTGTGATTCAATTAATGTTGAAAGGGTGACTTACATATAGGTTCAAAAAAGTTGTTATATTTACAAATAAGTGTTGTGCAGAAAAAAATGTGCTTCTGTGCAAATATTTTAAATCTATTTGTAAATATAGTGACTTTTTTGAACCTATATGTAAATCATCGATGTTGAAAATACCTCGGGAAGTTTCTTCCGGAAGATGACATCTAGTCGAGCATCCAGAGTATTCTCGAGTACGATTTTCCCATCACGAGATGCCAAAACTATCCCTCCAGAGCTTAATTTGGCAATGAAAGGGACATACATACATACATGAGGGAAATAAAAAAAGAGTGGAAGGACAATGTGAAGAATTAATGCACATGACTCACCATGCGGGGCCAATGGAGTTAGTCCCATCAGGAGGAGGTGGGAGGTGCACTTGGTCGACCACAACGGTCGGGGCTTGTGCCCCGGTTTTCTTAGCGTAGTCGTGCTTCGCCTCTTCCAGAACCGAGTTTACTAAATTCACATCCATTTCTCGACATCTCAAAAGTACGGATGGCTCCTTCAGTCGTACTAAACCCTAATACACGATTTACTAATTAAGTGATCAACACAACACTAATACGCATTTATACTTAGAGAGCTCTAATAAGAGTTCTCTAAGAGAAATCTATCTAAGTAAATCTCCCACTTAAAGAGCTATTATTAATAGCTATCTAAGTAAATCTCCCACTTAGAGAGCTGTTAATAATAGCTCTCTAAGTGAGTTTGGACTTAGATAGTTGTCTCTTAGAGAGCTCTTATTAGAGCAATAAGAGCTGTCTAAGTGTAAATCTGTATTAGTGCAATCAATACAAATACAAATGCAAATGTATTAAGAGCAGTGTATCATCATGAATCCACAAGGTTGACAAAGAATCAAATGACAAGTGATTATGAATCCAAAACCATTCAATTCAAATGCAAAACAATGCCAATGTATCACATAAGTTTGCTTTTAACTATATTTCCTTCCTTCATGCATGGAATTAATGTTTACCTGGAAAATCAAGGCTTTGAGAAGAGCTTTATATGCATTTTTATCAGCAGAGACATTGAGTAGCTCCTTCCTTGTAGTTTCTTTCATGTCGTTCACCACATCTTCTTGAGCTTGAAGCACCTTAATACGCGCCGCGTTGAGCTGCACCGAGTACTCACTGCACACTCATATAAAAGACAAGGGTCGATTGAGCTCCATTACTTTCAACTACAAGAAGCATGATTGATGATTCCATCCCTAAAAATATCATGTCATTATACAAGTGACAAAGTCAAAAATTAAGTTCAGGACCAATTAAAGTTGACCAAATCAATTTTCAATATACATTTTAATATTTCATCCGTTTCGGTATATGTTTTCCGTTACTTTTTGGCACAAGGATTAAGACAAAAGTGAAGAGAGTTAAGTCTTTTGTGCAATAGGTGCACCCCACAATTCAAATGTATTTTTAAAAGTGACACCATTTATTATTAAAATGTCACACATATTATTACTGAAAAATTACACCATTAAAGATAAAACTTTCAGCAATAACATGCGTGACTTTTAATACTCCATCCGTCCCAATATAAGTTGTTTATGTTGTCATTTTCGTCTGTCCCACTATATGTTGTTTATTGCTTTTGTACCTTTTTTGGAAACTATTATTCACTTTATTATTATTATTTTCACTAATTTTTACAGCATTTTCATTACTTTTCTCCATCACATCACTTATATTTTTTCACTTTTTCTATCATATCACTTATACTTTCTCACTTTTTCTATCACAATCACTTATATTTTTTCACTTTTTCTATCACATCAATTATACTTTTTCATTTTTACCTTAATTCATGTGCCCAAGAGCAACGAGCAACTTATAGCGGGACGGAGGGAGTAGTATTTTGTGTAATTTTTTAAAAATATATTTGAGTTGCACGATACACCTGATGCATACAAGACTAAAATAAGGGAAAAAATATAAGTGATGTGATGAAGAAAATATAAAAAAAATAATAAAAAAAGCGAATGGTATTCTTTAAAAAAAAGTAAAAGAAAAAGAAAAATATATCGTGTGACAAATAAAAATAAAAAAATAGAAAATATATAGTGGGATAAATAGAGTAAAACTAGAACATTGACATATATAATTTTAATTTTCATGGACCAAACAAGACATATATATAATGTCAGTCATGCATATTAATTACAAGTCATGTGAATGTAAGAGAAATTGACTTACATCTTCTTACGAACTTCGACCTGCTTTGTCTTGCGCTCGTAATCTTGTTTTACTTTCTTCTTTTCAGCTTCAACTAGTTGTAGTTTCTCAATGTTGAATTCCTGTTACAAACTCTGACGGATCTAATATAAGTGTATCTTTATTCATTTACTTATTTGTCCTTGCATATTTTTCTTTTTGTTAATTTTTACCCATCTCACAATAAATAGTGAGCGCCTTTAAAACCCAATAGACAATTTCAACTAGAAACTAGAAAGTTTCTAGTAAATCAATTTTATTGGACAGCTCTTTAATAGTTATTTTTTTAATGAAATAACTATTACTTTAAAAGATATATACAAATACAAACAAATTTTACATATTAAAAAAATTAATATCACAATATACTTTATATTAGAGCTGACAATTTCGATTCGGCCCGACCTACCCGATATTTGGGCTGAACTAAACTTAATTTTTAAAGGCCCGATGAAAAATGATTTGGTCCGTGAATATGCCTTGACCCGATGAGCCCATTTACATGCCTTGACCTGACATTTGATTTGGACTTGACTATATTTTTATTGGTCCGATTAAAAAATAAGCTAGCCCAACCCGACTCGTGAATATGCTTTGACCTGATGGGTTGAGCCGGCCCGTTTGCCAGCTCTACTTTGCATTAGTGACAGAGACGAACACATTTGAGATTTCAAAACTACAATTCTAGGCAGGAAAAAACTCAAAATAAATTACAAAAGAATATTGAACCAAGAAAATTAAATAATGTTAACATAATAAAAGAAATAGAGAATAAAAAAGAGACCTCCTCGGCAGAGACAGAGATTTCATTGGCTTTCTCTTGGGCTTCCTGCCGTATAAATCTAACCATCTGCTGTATCTGCTTCGATACATCAGCGTCATTCATCTTGTTTAATTATTTCCTTATTCTCTTTATTATTATTTTTTTTTTTAAATTCTCTTCAAATTAAAGGAGATATTCAAACTGAAAGGGAGATATAAATTGAAGGCAATGGAGAAATAATTAATTAATGAATGAGAAAAGAAAGCCGTGAAGAGCGTGATCGATCGGACAAGATGTGGACAAATTCTCAGGTTTGAATTGAAGTTGGGGTATCATCACTCGAGGGGAAAACATTTATCATTTTAACAAAAAAATCTTACTCTAAATTTATAAATTCTTGAAATTTGGAGACATTTTTTTATTTGTCTCTAAATTAATTTAGAAAATTGAGTTATTAGAAAAGGATTAGTCTTGTATGCACCAGTTACACGGTGCAATTCAAGTTCATTTTTAAAAAGTTAAACAGTTTATAACTGAAAAGTTAAACAATTTATTACTGAAAAATTAAACTATGAAAGATACACTTTTCAGTAATAAAATAAACTGTTTAACTTTTCAGTTATAAACTGTTTAACTTTTTAAAAATGAACTAGAGTTGCACCGTGTAACTGGTGCACATGAGACTTACCCATTAGAAAATGGGATCAAATAATCGGAATAGTGGGAAGCTTTATGCATATCAAATGGATCTTCATCTTAATATTTAAGTCATATTTAAATATATAGTATGATTTAGTTTGAGCTATATATATATCAACCCATTGATCATAATAATAATACTAAATAATTCTTTATACATTTTTTTAATATTAGATTGCTAAATGCGTCCCTACTCACAACTCCCTCTATATATCCCCATTTAAGTTTAATATTTTGGGCAGTTATATTTTTAGGTTTATTACAAAAAGGGACAAATGTGTAAATTTTAGAATATTTGTACATTCATTTTAACTTCCGAGTGTGCTTTTGAGTGTGTAATTTTTATTATTTTGGCACACTTACCCCTCTTTGCAATTTAAAGGGAAAATGTGTCTCTCTTTATTTTTTTTCTCTAACATTTTTATTAAAATGAGAAGTTTAACATTTTCTTTTTTGAAAAAATCATGACCTCATACTGTTATTATCTATTTTTATTTTACACGCCCTCTCGATCATTTTAGCATTTTACACTTTATATATTCACATTTTTATTTTTCATACACTTCTCATCACAATTTTATAAAACAATACGATATTTATTAATACATATTTTATCCTCCCAACTGTTAAGCTTAAAGGGGAATGTATGCAATACTAATATTACAATAGTAAATAGATTTTGTTGATCAACTTTAATAGCACATTGATTATGTGGCGAAATACTTATGAGATTATTAAACAATAACTTGAAATAGAAGTTAGGATGATAAGTTAGTAGGTCATCGTGGTAAATGAGTAGCATGTCGTTGGAGTTGTGAGAATTCGGAATTCTTTATTAAGAAGGCCAAGGTACATATTTATAAAGATGTACGAGCAGGATGTGCATGCCACCCTTCCTCTCTACACGACACATGTACTTTGATACAAGAACCTTTCTTAATTAGGAAGCAACATGGACTAAGGTAAATAGGCGAGCGAGATGGTGAGCTCTTTACACTGGTGGCGGCGAGCAGCATGGCTCCAAGGGCGAACAAATAGATGTTGGCCGCGATGTTGGGAAACATCGAGTCCAAAATGTAGCGAACAACTTGTGTAGAGAGGGAGATGCACTGCTTGGGCGAGCAATTATGTTTTAGGAGAGCAACCATGCTTTGGCGGAGCAACTTACGGGTTAATTAGTTGCTCGCCCCCTGTAGATCCATGTGGGGTTTTGTTCGTCTCTTTATCTTGGTCTCTCTCGAGCATAGTTAGCTTCTTATGTAATTTCAAGAGATTATTACTAATTGGTCCACCCTTAAGAATTTTATTGCAAATTGATTCTAATCTTTCTCAAATTTACAAGTTGAGTCAAATTAAAAAAAAATTGTGTAAAGAATGGGTCCTATTCTGAATTGAGTCAGATCTATCATATCACACCACGATTAACCATTCCCTTTATTTCAAAACTAATTCCTTTTTCTCTCAAACATACACAAATACACACTTTCACTCTCTCTCTCTAAATATTCAAAATTAACATAAATGATGCCTGCACTCACTCACTAGCATAAGTTAGTGATAGTTGGGGACTGCAGATAAAGTAAATATTGATTTTTAAAGAGCTACTCCCTCCGTCCCAGAGCAATTTGCAAGGGAGGAGGGGCACACAAATTAAGAAGAAAGTAGAATAAAGTAAAAAAAGTAGTGTTTTGAGGGTTAATTTGGTAAAATTTTATGTAAAAAGTGAAAAAGTTAGTTGGATTGAGTGTAATGTGGGCCCAAAAAGTGAAAAAATAATGACATTTTGTGTAAATATGTAGATATTGTGAGGGTGAAGTTTGTAAAAGGGTTTCCTTTTTTAGGTCTGCAAGTTCCTCTGGGACGTCCCGAAAATGAAAACTTGCAAGTTCCTCGTGGACAGAGGGAATATATTTTATTTTCCCGTAGATGGCTAAATAAGAAAAATAGGCACAACTTTGATGGGATGAACGCATATATTTCAAATATATATTTGGGCCGAGGGTATATGCACGTACTCTTGTGTGTAGCACACACATTCAGTAAACTAATTATTTTATGATCTATATAAAATAACATAGATATCCATGTTACCTTTTTTTATTTACCAGTAACATGATGCCATCACTACGAAATTACTTCATGTATTTTATGAAATTTTACAAAATCAAATCAAATCAGAAAGTTTGAACATGAAAAAAAGAGAGGGGGGAAAATAAACCTGTAACTATTGATCCGTCAAAAATAGTGATCTTATGAAATTGTAAAAAATAATTTGTGATTACCTCTGGATGACGGAAAAAAAGAAATAAGAAGGGAGTGCAAGAGGGAAGAAAGGGGGCTGAAATTATCATAATGCAGTATTCGATTTGCATCCACTACCTTAATAGGGTGCGATTCTTGAAAATGCGTATGAGATTTTCCACATGGAGAATTCAATAAATGGATATTCGAATCCACCTCGCGAGTCCTTTAAATATAACTTTTCAATAAATTTTTATTATTTTGTAAAATTTAAATTGACAATATGACACTTACTTTAGATAAAATTCACTATTATTATAAATGTAATGAGCTAACGAAGCTTGAAGTAATATTTTATTATTTAATTATATTAAATTATTTAACACACTTAAACTTTGGTCAGAGAAAATATGAATTTTTTATATTTAATTTATAAATTTTTAAAAATATATAAATAATTTAGTTGTTATATATAATAAAATATAGATATATAAATATATTCTTGACCTATTTTTTTTTTAAATTCGAATTTTCATATCGTATCGTTTTCACGATCTCGCACCCACATTTATAAAAAAAAAAAAAAGAGATGCTCCGCAATCATTTTGTGGGTGTAGTATTTAAAGATGGTGGTGCATATGACCTGGGCCATATATTTGGGGAAAAGAAGGCGACGACTGTGCTATATATCGGGCTAGGCCCAATTTATTCTATTTTAAATTAGAATTAGCACATCAAGCCATCGGCCCATTTGCTTCTTAAAAATAAAATACCCCAAAGCTTTATTTTTATTTAAACTCCTTTTCCCCTCAAACTCGCCAAATTCGATTTCCTCTGCAACAAGTCACTTAAACCATAGAGCATCAAAGCCATTATAATACAGCTGAAGAAGAAAGAAGAAAACAACAACCGCAGGAAAACTCAATGGCGGCTTCGGCAATGTTGCTTGATCCGAAACCCTTCCCTGTCTCCGAGCCGCCGTTATCCGTATCCGCCGTGAAGAACGAGGCCGCTCCTTCCTCCTCCGACGAAGAAGATTTCTACCGGCATCTAAAATCCTTGCAAAGGCAGCTGGATTTCTTTGATATCCAAGAGGAATACGTGAAGGACGAACTCAAAAACCTAAAGCGAGAGCATTTGAGAGCGCAGGAGGAGGTCAAGCGGATTCAATCTGTTCCGTTGGTTATTGGCCAATTCATGGAAATGGTTGATCAGAACAATGGAATAGTCGGTTCGACCACCGGGTCGAATTACTACGTTCGGATCCTCAGCACTCTAAATCGTGAGCTCCTCAAACCTTCAGCCTCCGTTGCTCTTCACCGTCACTCTAATGCTTTAGTCGACGTGTTGCCGCCGGAGGCTGACTCGAGCATTTCGCTGCTCAGTCAATCTGAGAAGCCTGATGTCTCTTACAATGTGAGCGAGTTCTTATCTGCGACTCTGCGTTAGTTTTATTTTCACCTTAAGTTTCTGATTATTTTTGAATTGGAATGTTTACAATATTACCCTTTCGATATATTTTCCGCTGAATATGGAGTTCTCTTTGTCGTTGTGACTTGTGGTGCATTTGAAATTTTGAAGATTTTAAACTTGTCGTATGAGTATCATGTTGTGGGTCTATCGGTTTACAAGTACTTTATGGCAGCGCTTTATGTTGTTGAAGTTTGCCTTGTTATTTTGACTTTTTAACATTCTTAATGATTCTTGTTTGGTCAATGCCAGTCCTACTAGTTTACTACTCTTTACATACCATTTCATTTAGTGTATGTTTGTTTGTTTTGCAACTAATGACATTACTCTTAATTCTATATGTTGGGGGTCTTTGGTGCTAGATGGCTATAAGGAAGACGATTTCTGGATTTCACTGATATTTGAAGTTTTTATTGAACAATAGTTATTTGCAACGAAGTATTTGGGTAAACTGAAAATTTTAACTCGTTTCTCCCTTCTCATCTTCATAAATTGAATGTAAGCATGCACACTTATCTATTTAAGATTCAAATTAAATGTTCCTTGCACATCCTATGAGGAAGTTCTTTGTTTTTTTGCTTTCTTGTATATTTTGCAATTGTTAAATCTGGTGGTGACTGTGTTTTAAGAGCATTTTTAGGCTGCAGAGCACCGCTCTATCTTATTGAGATACTTGTCTTTTTTTTTTTTTCCTATTGAGAGATCAATTCCAAATTTCTGAAGGCATTCTTTCTTTCTATAACGTGATCAGGACATTGGTGGATGTGATATTCAGAAACAGGAGATTCGTGAAGCTGTTGAATTGCCCCTAACTCATCATGAGCTCTACACGCAGATAGGTATCGATCCTCCACGTGGTGTGTTGCTTTATGGTCCTCCTGGTACAGGTAAAACCATGCTTGCAAAGGCTGTAGCAAATCATACAACTGCAGCTTTCATAAGAGTGGTTGGTTCAGAGTTTGTTCAGAAATATCTTGGCGAGGTACTTCACAATCCCAAAATTCATCTTGCTTATATAGATGAAGAATAGGCCTACGATGAACATGTTTACGAGAATGCTCTCTTTGAAGTAATGTTGTTTAGCATATGAAGTATCAGTGTATCATGTCTAACAAAAATCTTGATTTATGTGTTATTTTTCTTAAAATCACTAAACTTTGTAAACAGTAACGAGTATTACTTCATATTACCTATGTTGAATAGTATTACTTCGTATACTCTAAACAGTATTACCAAGTTTACTGTAAACCTTTTGTTAACCAAGTTCATAAAAGCTTCTGTCATATGTGAAAACTCAGCATCATTTTGCCTTCTTGTACCCATCAAAGTAAATGATCAGTCCTAGCATATGGTATAATTGTTGCTGTTGTTCTTAATAAAGGGCCCTAGAATGGTCCGTGATGTGTTCCGTTTAGCCAAAGAGAATGCACCTGCAATAATCTTCATAGATGAGGTTGATGCCATTGCCACTGCACGATTTGATGCCCAAACTGGGGCTGATAGAGAGGTTCAAAGAATTCTCATGGAACTGCTTAATCAGGTATGATTTTCTGTGTTTAGAGTATTAAAGTGAATTATTCTCTACATTTATAATGTTTCAGCATTGGCCCATACACAATTCTTTAATGCTGCATCAGATGGATGGATTTGATCAAAGTGTGAACGTGAAAGTCATCATGGCCACTAATCGTGCAGACACTTTGGACCCTGCACTTCTTCGTCCTGGAAGACTTGATCGTAAAATTGAATTTCCTTTACCTGATAGACGGCAAAAGAGGATGGTTTTTCAGGTCTGTATTTGCTCAAACTATACTGAGAGCTAAGTTTTCCAGTTTTCATTGGCTTGATGATGGCAAAGTGTTTGATTCCTTTTGACCTGAATGGCAATATTTCCTTCTACTTTCTGGTTAATTTGCTTAAAATTTATCTGAACCATACAAGTTTTCAAACAGGTTTGCACTGCCAAGATGAACCTAGGAGATGAAGTTGACCTAGAGGACTATGTCTCTCGACCTGATAAAATAAGTGCTGCTGAGGTTTGCTTTGATAACTTTTATATTTTAGACTCGCGGGTCTATTGAATATGGCAATGTGTAGTAACCTCCACCAATATCTGCTGTTTGTGGTTTTTCATTACTTTCTTAATTTGATTTATAGAAAGTTTGGTATCATTTATATTCTTTATCAGATTTTCATTATGTTTGTGCTATAATGTAGTGTATTCATCTACTGCAGTTAATTCCAAATCCATAAATACTCAACTAACCAGTAAATTTGCTAGTCGAAAAGAGTGGAGAAACTAAAGTTTTGGTCGTTTGGTTTGTGCAGATAGCGGCAATATGCCAAGAGGCAGGTCTACAGGCTGTTAGGAAAAATCGGTATGTGATACTTCCTAAAGACTTCGACAAGGGGTACCGGAGCAATGTGAAGAAACCAGACACCGATTTCGAGTTTTACAAGTAAACAATTCTTTGATAGCTACAAGAACTGCATCTTTATCAAGTTTACATGTTTGTAGCCTCTTTTCGCATGCATGTTGGATATGCTTAGTGTAATCTGAATATCCTCCATGTTTATCATGTATTCATGTCAAGTTTAGAGTTATCTAGTTTATGATCAAACTTGCAACATATGTTAAGTACTTGGAATGATTCTTGTATGCACTCAAGTATATGTCACTTGATTTTTTAAAATTAATTGCAAAAAACATATTGTTTGATGTGCATTGTGTATTAGAATCTGTAATATCCAAATCAATAATTAACAATGTCACAAACAGTAATCAACAATATCCTAATACCTCAAGTGATAATTAATAATACTCGAAGTAGTTATCAATAGTAGCAATATCCTATCTTTTAATTTATTTATTGAAAAAAATACTACTATAAATTTCAGACTTAAACAGTAACCTGCTCTATTTTTTAATTTACCTATTTAACATTTGTGATGATGGTCTCTCAGGAGAAAGAGACATTTCACAGATGTCCAAATTATGTTATAATTGAAAGAGTAATTACAGCAAATTCTCTCAACTAGTGAATTGGAATGGAAGAGTAAACTACTTGGAAAATTTTGGTATTTAAGAAAATATTTATTTATTAATATATCGAGTGTTTTTTTTTTAATAAAATGAGAAATTTACTGTGAAACATCAACAAAAGAAAAATATTCCATCCATTCCGTAAAAGTATGCACTTTGGGGTAATTTGTTCAAAAAAGTGAACTCTTTTTATTAATATATGCTAGACTACATATTAAATTTTGTATAACTAATAATAAGTAGTGAAAAAGTAAAAAAAAAAAAAAATACTCCCTCCGTCTCGTTATAAGTTGCTCGTTGCTTTTGGGCACACGAATTAAGGTAAAAGTGAAAAAGTATAAGTGATGTGATGGAAAAAGTGAAAAAAATATAAGTGATGTGATGGAGAAAAGTGAAAAAGTAATGAAAATAGTATAAAAAATATTGAAAATAATAATAAAGAAGTGAATAGTAGTTTCTAAAAAAGATAAAAAAACAATGAGCAACATATAGTGGGACGGACGAAAATGACAACATGAGCAACTTATGGTGGGACGAAGGGAGTAGTTATTTAAAAAAATATTTATTTATTTATTAATATATAGAGTGTGTTTTTTCTTAATGAAATGAGAAATTAAATGTGAAACATCAAGAAAAGAAGAATATTCCATCTATCCTGTAAACATATGCACCTTGTGCTGGGCACAAGAGTTAAAAACAAATTGATAAAGTAAGGATATTATAAGTGTATCATTTTTTAATAAAATAATTATTGTGAATGATAATAAAGCGACAATTTTCATAAAAGGAATGTGTATACTATTTACGGACGGACAATAAGAAAATGTACATATTTTTAGTGGACGGAGTTAGTAAAAAACTTGAAGTGGAAGAGGGAGACTATTATTTTTAGGACAGATGTTGGGAAACACTGCCTTGAAGTCATTGGGAGCAGCAGCTGTGAAATCACTTTCCCATTTCCATCTTCACATAAATATGTGAGCAAACTAAGTATGTTGTGCTTCCAAGTTAAGATTTCAGCCAATCATTGTTCGACACGTTTTATCATACATGATTGCATATGTATAGCTTGTATTCAACTCCCAAGCTCTCTTCAGCTATGCCAAAACGTCTGATCAAAGTACTGCCTACACAATTCTGAATTAAGACAATTTCTCAAAATTTTAGTGTTTTTTCTTTTTTGGAATTCTTTAGTGGAAATTGTAATGAAAATAGTTAGAATTTAAATTAAGACAAAATTTGTATGAACTTCAATTCACGGTGAACTCGGATTCTCAATTATCACTTTCATGTGTATACACTATCACTGTTACGTATATTCACTATCACTATTATGCATATACACTATCACTATTATAAAATCAAATATATTTTTATAACAGTGATAGTATATATATGAATAAATAGTGATTACATATGATAGTGATACGAGTTCATGTGAACTTGAGTTCACAAGAGTCCTACTCGTTAAATGATAGCAACATTGTTCGTATTTTGCTGTAATCTTGGAGTAAGAATGAAAAAAGAAAAGGATTATTGATTGAAGAACAATAAATTTATTAAAAAGAGTTGATTACAAAAGACCATTGTTATGAGTACAAATCATTTATATTTTTATTAAATCACTACAATTACTTCATACTAATTTTCATTAAATTTTTTAAATACGAACACTTATTTATATACTATTTCTGTCCCCAATATTTATTCTCACTTTTTATTTTAGTTCGTCCGTCCTTTAGATTTATTTTCATTCTTCTTTTAAAAAATATTATTTTATTTATTATACTCACAAACAATCACTTTTTTTTTTTTAGTGAATCTCACATTAATTATGCCTAATATTTTACTTTATTTGATTTTTTTTAAAACTCATGTCAACACAAAGAAAAATAAATTTGAGAGAAGGAGAAAGTAGTACTCCCTCCGTCCTAGATCAATTTGCACACTTTCCATTTTAGTTTGTCTCAAACCAATTTGTACACTATTTAAAAAGAAAACATAGATTTGCGTGCACACTCACAAAATTTTCCACACATTTACCCATACACCATTAAATGAGACGTAAATAGGGGTGTTCAAACGGTTCGAATCGTCGGTTATGGTTTGCCAAAATTTTGAACTGTAACCGAACCGGCGGTTACAAGGTTAATGTTCCGATTTTTCGGTTTTTTTTAATTTAATTAAAATATATGATAAATATGATTATTGATCTATAATTTAAAATAGTTGCATATATTTAGATTAAATTTAAAATTTACAAACTTACAAAATATAAAATTTACATAATAACACAAATATATAAGTACAAATTGAATTGAAATTAAATTTTATTGATAAAATTTGTGAACTTACACTATAATTTATAAATGATAATGAACAAGTAACAACTAACAATTATAGTAATAGCATCACTATACTAAGTTACTAACACTATAATTTATAAAATTACAATTTTACAAGTTAAAAATTACAAACTAATTAGAAAATTATAAATTACATCCTATTTATAAATTAAAAATATGGAGGGGGGAGAGAAATTTGATTTTTTTTTTTTTAAAACGCTAAAACCGGCGGTTTGAACCGTGAACCGGCGGATCACGGAACCGCCGGTTAACCGTGAACCGTCGGTTTTTTTATATTTGAACCGTAACCGACCCTTCTATATAGCGGTTAAGGTTCAATTCAACGGTTCGGAACCGCCGATTTTTTGAACCGTCGGTTTTGAACTGCCGAACTGCCGGTTCTTTTGAACACCCCTAGACGTAAATACTAATGCAGAGCTTCATCTCAAACACGTATACTGTTAAAAAAATATATAAATGAATTAATCTTTTACATCTCTATAAATTCAGATTTTTAGATGAAATAAAATTCTTTAATACCATGTTAATTAAAGAGTAATCTTTTTCATTTAATCTTATCTTAGTGGAGCTTTGCTTTGAAGGGAGCGACACCAACATCTCCCTTCAATACTTCTCTTAATCATCACAACCTTTCTTCCTAAATCTTGCAACTTGCAAGCACACATATATATAAATGTTGATGTTTGTCAAGTTGAGTGAGATATTAAGTCATAAAAGTTGGAAAATATGGAATTTAAATATACACTTAGAAACATTTCTTTGGCATTAATCACTTTCACAATTCTTCTTCACCGTGCAACATGTTTAGTTGATACAAGATATGAAATGTCTGATGATTTGGAGGACATTGAAGACAACATTTTGTCACCTCCTACCTCGGCCAATAGGTAATAAATCTTACATTTTATTCTAACTTAATTACAACAAAATCTAAAATTCAATATTGTCACACAATTTTTGATTTAGAAATTTCAATTTGGTCTCGTAACTAGCAATTGATCCAATTTCGGAAAATAAAAATGGGACATTCTACGGTGCAAAAAATACGAGAAGGTACTACTGCGTGATACGTCGTTTCTGACTTTCCAATGAAAATAGAACCAAAATCGAACCAATTTGGGTAAACGAGACTAAATAGTGGGTTGTTATAAATATATATATATATATATATATATATATATATTGTGCAGATTGGAAGAAGATGGATGGAATATGGTTCAGAAAAAGGGGAACCAATTTACATTAAACGGGCAACCGTTTTATGTAAACGGGTTCAACACCTATTGGCTAATGGTTTTTGCAGTGGATGAATCAACAAGAGGGAAGGTGAGTGAAGTTTTTCAAGAGGCATCTTCTGTGGGTCTCTCAGTTTGCAGGACTTGGGCTTTCAATGATGCCCAATGGAGAGCTCTACAGAAGTCACCTTCAGTTTATGATGAAGATGTTTTTAAGGTACATTCATTATTCATTAATTCAATATGAAAAATTCGGTTATTTCGGGTTGATTACATTTGGAATTTTGTTCGTTGGTTCAACTACAAAAAATTTGGGTCACTTACATATCGATTCAAAAAAATTATTATATTTACAAATTGGTTCACAATATTTGCACAGAAGTTCATCTTTATTGATGGTCGCCCTATATATGTCAATAAATGTAACAATTAGAATAACGATGAACATAATTTTTTTTTTAATTAATTCTATATTGAATTAATCTCAATTTTATGGCGATCTTCAAATAAACGGATCTTGAGTTTTGTACGAGACAAAGTTCATCTTTAGTACTCCATTTAGACTTTATTTTGCTTTAAAAAACAATTCGATTTATGCGTGTTTTTTGTTTTTTCTGTTTGATAGCTGAACAAATCGATGTTTGCCCTATATTTGTCAATAAATGTAACAATTAGAATAACAATGAATATAAAATAATGTCAATTAATTCTATATTGATACTCCATAAAAGACTTAATCTCAATTTATGACAATCTTTAAAACTTCATGTTTATTAATACTTGCATTCGATACATGACTAGCATTTAGGTATGAATTTGGATCTTACATCAACAAAAATGTGTATCATATTGCAACAATTAATAAGATGATTGCAATTTTTTGGAAAAGTGATAGAAGAATTAAGATAATGTGAAAAGTTGATCTACTATTATATAATAAAAATGTTGGTTAAAAAAAGTAACTATATTTATAATATTTGTACAAAAATATAAAATTTTAACGCACAAAAACATATTTTTTTTCTGCACAGAACTAATTTGTAATTTTTTCTGAAATGTTTATTTGAATATTTCAGGGGTTGGATTTTGTGGTGAGTGAAGCAAAGAAGTACAAAATAAGGCTGATATTATCCCTAGTAAACAACTGGGAAGCATATGGTGGGAAATCACAGTATGTAAAATGGGGCAAAGATTCTGGCCTCAATTTAACATCTAATGATGACTTCTTTTCACATCCAACCATGAAAACTTATTACAAAGCCCATGTTAAGGTATTTTTCCAAACATCGTACCATGCCATTTGAATTGTGTTCTAACTCCTTCTCTTTGGCTGCTTTAGACAGTGCTAAACAGAGTTAACACCATAACAAACATAACCTACAAGGACGACCCGACAATCTTCGCTTGGGAACTCATGAACGAGCCTCGTTGCGAATCCGATCCCTCGGGAGATAAGTTGCAGGTTTGTAATCTCGACTGGCGCTTCGTTCTTTATCTTTCACCCATTTCTGTTTTGGTCCTTTTAACTATTAAAATTTGATTGTAGTCCTTTATCTTTATAAATAATTTGATTTTCGCCATTTTAAAAGATAAATGACTAAATCAAATGCTAATAGTTAGAGGATAAACGCTACGTTTTCAGACATTGGTTAGAGGATCTAAACGCTACGCTTTCTGATATTTAGTCACTGTCTATTTTTCTTGCTAAGATATATTAAATTAGGCAGAGAATTTGATGGTAATTTGCAGAACTGGATAGAAGAAATGGCAGTTTATACAAAAAGCATTGATCCAAAGCATATGGTGGAGATTGGACTTGAAGGTTTCTATGGTCCATCTACCCCAAATAAGGTTCAATATAATCCGAATACTTATGCTCAACAAGTTGGCACTGACTTCATTCGTAACCATCAAGTTCTTGGAGTCGATTTTGCTTCCGTTCACATATACCCCGATTCTTGGTAAGATTTAACGAACATATTCAATTTAGGATAAAAACTTGTATGAATCCGAGTTTATGGTGAACTCAAATTTATCAATTATCACTGTCATGCGTATACACTCACCATTACTCACCATTATGCATATTCATTATCACTGTTATGCATGTACACTATCATTGTTAAAAAATCAAGTATATTTTTATAACAGTGATAGTATATATAAATAACAGTGATACGAATTAATGTGAATTCGAGTTCATAATTGACCTACTCTAAATATAGAGCAAGTTTTTATGTGAATCAGGTTCATATCAACTCTATTCTTCAAATAAAATGTTAAATGTATGTCGAGTTCACCATAAAACTCTTCTCCTTTATTATATTGCAAGAAATAGCAAAATCTCATTCAATTTCACGGGGTCATGCATCTTTTTTCCTTTCTTTTGTGAAGGATTTCCCCAACAATATCAGATGCACACATTGAGTTCACAAAGTCATGGATGCAATCCCACATCGAGGACGCGGAGAACTTCCTGGGAATGCCGGTGGTGTTTGCAGAGTTCGGCATTTCCAGGAAGGACCCGGGATATAACCAAACCTACCACGACACGCTCATCAACACTGTTTACAACTCACTTTTGAACTCAACCAAGAGAGGTGGGAGCGGAGGCGGAAGCCTACTGTGGCAGCTCTTTCCTGAGAATACGGAATACATGGATGATGGATACGCAATTGTTCTAACGAAGGCCCGTTCCACGTCCAACATTATATCGACTCACTCTAAAAGAATGAACATCTTCAATTCTTTGTGTTCTTGGAAATGCAGGTGGGGTTGCAAGAAAAGGCATGCTAAGGACAGCTTTGCTCAGCATGATGAGCTATAATGTAATCAAGTCCTCATGAACAGCTACTATGAGCAATGCATCTTATGCATGCATATCTGTAATTATATAAATTTGTTGTTCTTTTATTGTAAATGTCTGCCATGTTATGTTATGAAATATGGTTGTTTTAAGTTACGAGATTCTTTGTTTATTATATTCTTATATATAAAATTCTTATATATACTACCCCTCTCTCCCACAAAATCTGCACGTTGTTCCACACAAATTTACACACTATTAAAAAAAAATCGATTTCCATGCCTACTTATAAAACTACAAACATACTTTACCTATATGCCATTATTTTATTTATAAAACATAGTATTTTTATTTTAAAAATGTGTCATCCCTTGGAGTGCAAATTCCTACATAATGAAGAGAGTATCTTCATCGTAGATTTTTTTCATAATATTATTCATTTTACTAAATAGTATTACTTGGTAATAGCATCCTGAACACCAATTAAATAGTATTACTCTGTTTCATTAAATATTACACAAGTATGTACAGTTTCTTGATAATCAATCACATGATATCTGGGCAAATAAAATAGGCATCTGATAAACTAATAATTTTCACTACAGCCATAAACTTATAGAAACAATACATGAAAATGAAAATTCAATATACAGTAAACCAACAATTTAGGAAGTGAAAATTTGAAAGATTCGAACATTGCATTTAAAATAATAGACCAATGTTGAAAGTAACTACTTAATTCAATACACATATCTAACCATCAAATGATAACAAACTGCATTGCCATATCACGTTGCGGAGAAAAGGGTAGACATTCGGTAAAACCATGTTAACTTACTGAAACTCTACATAAGAAGAAAAGCAACCATATCTTTACGAAAGCGGACTGGCCCTACTGAGAAAGGAGTTACCAGGCCCGACATAAGTGAAACCTTTGAACAGATTCGCGTCATCTTTCGGACTGGACACCGGGGAATCAGCCAACGCCATTTCAGTGTAACACTTATCAAAGTTAGCAATACAATGGTTTCCAGCTACTTCAGGTCGGAAACTTGGCACAATCTCCCTAGCCTCCAGTTTTTTCCAGTTGATCGACTTGAACCATTTGTGGCTCTTAATTTCGTCACTGCCCTTTGGTCCACTACCCAGCCGATTATTTGGTTCCTTTTGGAGGAGCTACAAAGTAGACATGGAAATTCTTTTCAGAGACCAAGACATAAAAGAAATGTTCATATACGAAGCACAATTGAACTCTTAAAAAAATCTAATTATTTCTACTAAAAGCTGGAAATGTACTCTCTGCAATAAGAATTTCTCCATGACAATCAAGATTTATAGAAACAGCACTAATTATCTTGCATATTAAAATATCTGGGATGAATGGATTTCTGGAATGTATGGTAAGGGTATGTAGGATTACCCCTTTCAAGAGTGAATGCGCTTCAGGAGTCAGATATGCGGGCATTTTCAATTTGTCTTTAACTATCTTTCGTTGAATTTTTTCCCTGTTTCCACCAACAAATGGAGGCTGCTATTCAAAAGAAGCAAGTTGTTAGAAGGTATGAAAAATGAATTAACTAGACATTATTCTTGCAGTGCAAACAACATTTTCCAATTTCACTAAAAACTTAAATTTATGAACATAACCTTTCCAGTGAGCATCTCGAACAACAGGATTCCAACACTCCACCAGTCAGCAGCCTTGTCATGACCCTTCCCAATAATTATTTCAGGTGACATGTATTCTACAGTTCCACACATGGAAGTCGATCTTGAATTCTCTTCCCACTCTTTTGCCAATCCAAAGTCGGTGAGTTTAGCCTAAAATAACATATGCCAAGGTAAGATTAAAATTATACACCGACACACGTTGAAAGTGCAAACATCATATGCATAGAAAATATACATGGCCATCCGCATCCAATAGGATATTCTCAGGTTTGAGATCTCGGTGCATTATTCCATTTGCATGAAGGTGTGAAACTGCTGAGACGATTTCGGCAGTGTAGATTCGTGCCAGATCCTCTCTGTAATTATAAAATGTGTTCAGCAACTTAAATTATCAAATTATCAGAGAATATGTTCATATTACAATCAAATAAACTACCTGAAAAGACCTTGGTGGTAAAGCTGAAAGAACAGGTGTCCACCATTGACAAAGTCCAGCACAAGGTAAAGTCTATATTTTGTCTGCGTAATTGAAAAGCAGGTAAGTTCAAACAAGAGAGAAACATTAAGGGCGCACTTGGCTCAAATTCTTCAATGAGAATGGTAACGTAAATCTTTTACCCGTCTACACCGGTACACCCTCATAATGAAATGGATATGATGGAGGAAGTATTCTCCCAATGCTGGTTACATTGTTAGTCTATTTGCCCTAATTTTGGAAGAAGTAGTAGAAAAATAATATGGCTTAGGTGAAATAATTATAGGAGGCGAGGTATTTAATCAAAATGGGGGTAATGATTAGCTTATTTTGAGTCTCATTACCCCATAAGAAGTATGATATAGATGAATTGATCATCTTTTATTAATCATATGAAGTACATGAAGGTGACTTGACCATCGTTTATTAACCATCAAATTACCCGATATTCATTGTCATTTCCATTCCCATTGAAAAAATTTGGACCAACAACCCCCTAAATATTAGAGGAGGAAATAATTAAAGAGCTTAATCACTAGAAAGATATGTTCTTGAAAGGGTACCTGAAACGAGTATCTCAGCTGCACAATAAAGGGGTGATCAATCTTCATTAAGATATTTTTCTCTCCAATAATGTACTCAGCATTCTTCATGATTTTATCTTTCCTCATGACCTTCATTGCGTATATTTCAGAAGTGCCCTTCTTTCTCACCTGATAAACTTTTGCAAATGCCCCCTGCCCAACAACCTTCAAAGACTCAAAATCATCAAGACCCACGATATGGGTCTCCACCATAGTATCACAGACCTCAGCAACAGATTCATCAATTGAGATGTCCTGATCCTTTTTACTGGTCACATTGATAACAGAGTCCAGCAAATCCATTGAATCCTCATTCTCATGTATGGTTAACCCACTACGTTTCAGAGATTGACTAACACAAGCAGAAGGACCAACCAATGAATGGGATCGGTTGTAAATAACCTCCGGCTCATCATATACAAGTTCACTCGCATCTTCATATTTTCCATTAACAAGTTCATTAGGGGGTTGAACAGGTAGAGGGCCAAACACATCAGAAAAGTCTAACTCGAGCTGATCAGAAGAAACGTCATCAGGAGGACATTCAGGTAACGTCATCATGGCTTCAAAAAGTTTATACCTACCATCTTTTTTCCAAGAAGGAGGTATTTGAGAAGAAACCATGATGGATATATTAACTTAAGAATGCAAATGGCCAATTATCAATCACCACTACAGATAGGTCACTTTCAAGTTGTGTAACAATGAAGGGATAGCCTTAATCAAGGGAGAAGCTAAGATCAGGTCCTTCAGGATAAGAGAATTCAAGATCTTCTTCAGTAGCAAGCAAACGAAAATCCAGAAAAAGAAGTCGCCTTTGTTTCCCAATTTACAGGAAACTATGGATGCCACAGTGGATGTAGAATTCATGAAGATGGGGTAGTCAAATCTGCAAATTGCAAACCAAATTAGAACACATCATCAAGATTACTTTCTTTAACAGTTAAACCTAACAAAATTACAAATTTTCTTCAAATCTAGAAAATAAATTTGAGAACTATACAGTATAAGCTTTGTGATGACCTAGTAAATTATGACCACAAACACATAATTGATATATAGCTCCTTATTAGATGCAACAGAAGAAACCAGGGATATAGAACAAAACAACTAAACAACCATATGAAGAATAAGTTACATAATATGGCATTCGTCATCCTCCAATTTCCAAGTCAATTTCTTGATGTAATTGAAAGTAGTTGATGAAAACAATGATTATTGTTCCTTTAACGAGCATTTGTAAAATAACTCAAGTCACCTACAAAATTATTTACTTTTTTCTATTATTATCTTTATTCTCTACCAAAGCTGAATCATGCAGCAAAGTTCTTGTTTCTTCGAGTACACACAAAATCATCTCTTAACAAGATGTACACGCATAACACAAGTTGAACAAAGTTAGCAAGTTACAACAAGGGAAATTTTGCAAATGCAATAACACAGATTCCTTTGCCGCATCTGCTAAATCAATACATCCAGAGTTTAGAAAAAAAAAAGGCCAGATATAGAATTTGTCAAACTAAATCTTGCATATCAAATTCGTTAACAAACACCAGGAAGAATGCATACGGAGAAAATCGCTTCAGCATTTACCCAAACCCAACTGAATTTAAAATTACCTCCAAATCCCAGATCAGTTCTTCCTCAGAAAAGAAAACTTATTTTCAGTAACAATTAGCACAAAACAATTTTAGAAGCTTCGGATCCAAACGCGTGATCCCTTCTCCAATCAGAACAATTCACTACAGAAGGGGATTCTAATTCCCAATTCGTGATTTTACACAAAGGAGTAGCCAAAATTGGCGGCGGCGACTACGATCAACAGGAAATTTGAGTTCCCGAAACATAAAACAGATAAAAACACTAAGATCTAAGAAGCAGATTTCATGTTCAATTTCCCGGCGTTGAAGAATTTCAAATTTCCAATAACCAAACACACACGAACTCCAGATTTCGCCAGCACATTCAATTTCCATAAACAAATTTCGGAAAGAAAAAAAACATCAAGATCAAGAGATTAAGATGTGTACCTTGGGAAGGCTGCAGGGGAGATGAATGAGGAACTTTTCCGGAGAATCGTTTAGAAATAAATAAGCCCTCTTCTCCAGATATATATTTACACACGCCTCTAATAAATAAATATTAAATCAAAATCTGAAAATTAGATCTTTTATGACGTGGCGTTATATCAGTGGCTGAGGGGAGTAAGGATGGAAAAGCGTTGCGGTGTTAGCGATTTGCATGGAGGGGGTTAGGCCACTTTGGGCCCCACCCATATGAGAATATGCGTTTTCTTAACCATATATACGTTTTTTTTTTTTTTAGATTGTGATAGTTGTGCATTTTTATATTGTAAAATAAAATTATTAAATCAAATTTACTTTTTTTATAGAGAAATGATTGAATCAATTATGAGATTACCTACATATAAAATACATGTATGCATTTGAGAAAATATTATGTATAAATGGTGTATCGTAAACAATTTCAAATAAATTTAATTCTTCAAATAATAATGTCAATCTCACAATTAATAATATAAATTGTTACAGATAATAGTATTTATATTATACCTTAAATAATGTTTATATCTTATCTTAATATTATATAAAGACGAAGTTATGAATTCAATCAAAATGTTCGATTTCGAAATTCCTCTATTCTCATTAATTTTGGCATTAAAAATTAATCCCGACCTTATAATTTAAGTGTTTTAATCTTGACCGTACATTTTGATATTTTATAAATATATATATATATATATATATCTCATTACTTCTTATTTCTGTTTTGATGTTCTTATTTATCGTATTCTGATATTGAAATTATTTATTTATCTTTTTATGTTCAAATTTTTTTTGCAGTTTCATATTTTACATCTAATAATTTGTTGAAATAATTTTTTTTCTATTGCTACACAATTTTTGTGATTTTATTTTGGAGATAATGTTTAATTGCTATAATTGCAGATCTATTTGATTTACAATTTTGATGTTTGAATTGTTCTCTTTTCTATTGTTACACAATTTCATGATTTTTTTAGGTAATATATGATTGCTACAATCTATTTGATTTATTTTTATGTTTGAATTATTTATTTGTCTTTTTAATATATTTTTCTTATGTTCTTAATATTCTAATATTATTTTTTTATATTCTATTTTAATTGTAGGTTTGTATTAAAATAATTGTGTCTGCGCCATACATACCGTAAGTTATTTATAATTCTAGAACCAAAGATATTATAGAACATAATATTGTATATGCGTTGTGATATGTGCATATTTTTTAAGTACTTAATTTATTTACTGCAATATTGTAAATACATTGTGCATATGTAAATCATTGATATACGTGTATGTTAGATTCAAAAAATCACACACACACACACACACACATATATATATAGATATATATATATATATATAAATATTATAACTCATTAATACACGTATATATAATTCAATAAATCTAACAAAATAAATCTTATAAAACATTATTTTCTTGATTATTTTAATAATATATTTTTTGATATATTCTTGATTTTCTTTTAACATACTTATATAATAATAAAAAATTATATTATAAAATATTATGTTCTTGATTTTTTTTATTCATATATTTAGATATATTTGTGATTTTCTTTTAACATACTTATATAATAAGAAAATTTTATAATTCAAATTGTATAGGATTAATTGCCAACCCATACAATTCTAACCCCTATATTTAAAGTTGATACATAAATTTCCCTACATTTAGGAGTGATACAATTTATTTCAAGGTAGTACAATTTTTAGTCAAAGGGGCTATACATCACACATAATCATGCTTTTGACATATATATATATATATATATATATATATATATTATACGACTTTTTTATTCAAATATTGCAAAAAAAAAAAAAAAATTCGTTTACCAATGTATGGTGAGTTTTTAAGTATTTGCATTATAAGCAAGAGCGTCACCACAAATGGCGCCCTTTGACTGGCGGCTGGGACCCACTGAAGGGCGTCATCTCCACTGACGCCCTCAGTATGAAACCTTTTTTTCAACCACCCTCCTACGACGGAACACAACACACCCCATGTCATCATCATCATCACAACACACCCCATGTCATCATCATCACATTAACATATATATACATTAACATTAAAAAAACGTTTACATATATATACATTAACATATATATATAAATAATAATTAATAATTATAAAATGTTTCGAATATGTTTGAGTAATAATTTATTTATCAATATATGGTGATTAATTGTAATTATGTGGTTATTTAAAAAATATAGAAAATTTGACCAAGTATTGATAAATCAAACATTTTGAATTAATTGTATTTTATTAGAGGAAGTTAATATTTCGAACAAAGTGGTGCTATTTTTTAGGAATTAAGGAAAATTAATTTTTTTTAAATAATTTAAATATTAAAAAATACTCTAAAAATTAACTACAATTTTTTGTAGAATTAATTATTAACCGACTATCTTATAATTCGAGTCATTTATAAAAATCACTTACAAATAAATTTTACATATATATTTTTGAAACAAAAAATATTATCTGTCAGGAATTTTACATATATATTTTTTGAAGCCATAATATATATGTGAATTACGAAACCAATCCCTTTCATTTATCTATTTTTTTTTTTGAAACCAACCCCTTTCTTCAGTTGACCCTTTCTTTCTACATATATTTTTTGTGTGCATACATATATATATATATATATATATTAATATTTTGTTAAATTTTTTATATATATTCTTTAAATAACCACAGAATTACAATTAATTAATTCCATAATTTGAAATGGCAAAATAAATTCTCAACCGTTGCCAAAATTCCAGGAGAAAACATGTCTCTGTAACGGCTTCTTCTTCATCACCCCCATAAATAAATTTAACATCAATACCAACATAGTATTATATTTACCTAAATAATAAATCACATAATAAAATTATTACTCAAACATATTCGAAACATTTTATAATTATTAATTATTATTTTTATATATATGTTAATGTATATATATATAAACATTTTTTTAATATTAATGTATATATATGTATATATATATGTTAATGTGATGATGATGACATGGGGTGTGTGTTCCGTCGGAGGAGGGTGGTTGAAAAAAATGTTTCATACTGAGGGCGCCAGTGGAGATGGAGCCCTTCAGTGGGTCCCAGCCGCCAGTCAAAGGACGCCGTTTGTGGTGGCACCCTTCTTTAAGGGCGTTGTTTGAGGTGACGCTCTTGCTTATAATGTAAACACCTCAAAAACTCACCATACATTGGTAAACGAATTTTTTTTTGCAATATTTGAATAAAAAAGCCTATATATACCCCACACACGTTGAAAGAGAAAGAGAGAGGAAAGAGAGGGAGAAAGGAGAGAGAGAGGGAGAGGAAGAAAAGAAGAGAGAAAGACCGTCGGCCGGCCGCTGTGCAGAGGCAGATCTGTCGCCTGAAAAATGGAAGGGGAGAGAAAAAAAGACACAAAGAGGAAGAATACTCCGAGGCCACCGATCTGAAAGGGCACGATCCAAGGCCACCGATCGGAGGAAGAAAGCGACACCGATCTGGAAGTGAGGAAGAAGGTGGGCGCTGTTTTAGAGGGAGGAAGGGGGTGGGCGGCTAAATCTGGAACAGGGGAGGCCGAATCTTAACAAGGAAGAAGACGAAGAATCTAGATGTATTAAATATTGTGTAAAATAGCCTCAAATTAATGAATTGTATAAGTATAGATGCATTATCGAATAGAGTTTATTACAATCAAGGCCTCGTTTAGAGAGGAAACTACATATAAAGCCTACTACTGTTCATTAATCTCACCTAAGGCCATTATGCTTATATTATACCCCAATATTGATATATAATTTACGGATTGCCACTGCAGTTTTTTCTCTCTCATAGCATAGCAGACTCTCACAGCGTAGGTGCATCACTGTATAGCTGGGCTTTTAGGGCATAGGTGCATCATTGCTCCAGACTGGATTAGGCATGTTTGAATTTCAAAATTATCTCCCTTTCTCTCCCTAAATTCTCTCTCCCCCACAGACGAAAAATCCTCACAAAACTTATCCCTACACGCACAATTACACCATCCAAAACACACACACCCAAGAGTTTTCTAGAGAGAGAGATTGGGCGAAGCAAACATGGCGGCAACCGTGAGCGCGTGGGAGAAACCAGGCACCTGGGGCACTGGATGCGGGTAGAACGAGACGGAGCTCCTGCAACAGAAGAAGGAAGACGCTGCCGCCGCCGAAAATCGCACACACAAGGTTGCCGCCGCCGGAAACTGCACTCTTGCGCGTCTACCATTAATTCCGGCGTGATTTTCAGGTGGGCGAACAGGGGAGACGACTTCAGCTTGGGACGACAACGGCGAGCTTCAGGCATGAATTCTGGCGTCTGAGGAGGTGGTGTGTTAAGAAATGGATTACCTCCAAGAATCGTGAAGGAATTGACTATTTCTCCATTCAATGAATGTGGTCTCAAATAAGCCACGTCTTCTATCTCTTTTCCTTATGCAGTTAACCTTTTTTTTTTTTTTACTTTTGAATACCAACAAATAGGAGTGGGTCCCAACATTTTCAAATGAAAATTTTATCCTCCCATTTTACAACTTGAGAGCACGTGGCATGATGAGCAACTGCCTGTTCTTGAACCTTTGGAATGACTTTTCTTTAATTTGGGCTTCAAAAATACAATTTTTTTGCTTTAAAAATCTGCAATTTACCTACAAAATAATAACAAATACCATTCTCGATCATTAAGCACAATTAATTAATTTAAGGTATAAAAATGAATGAAATTCAAAGAAATTAATCAAATTAAGCATACTAAAAATGAGCAATTCTCACACAATTCAGTAGTACACAATCATCATTCGAGGTACACATATATGCACTATAGTACACTATTATACTGAACGGTACACAATAACTATGAGATGCGACGTGAACAGTGTATGATGTGACGTGAACAGAATACGATCTGACATCAGTAGTACACAATCATCATTCGAGGTACAAATATATGCATTATAGTACAGTATTATACTGAACGGTACACAATTGTACTATAAGTCTGACACAAGTAATAAAATTCATTTTCATACACTTTCCTATTTCCTATATACGTGTGTTGTCATGTAAACATTTAATGCAGCCAACCTAGGGGCCTAGGGGAAAAAGACAATTAATGCAGCAGTGTGAGCCTAGGGAAAAAAGGCTATAATTGCCCCTATATGTAATGTTTAAGTCATAGGTGACCTTACCTGTATTTTTTAATACTTAATTGGCCCTACATGTAATCAGCCCTATCGAATAAATCTATATATAAATATACAAAAAATTAAAATTTATTAATTTACATAATATAATCTATATTAAAATATATTTTTTAATAATCCCGTTTAGTACGGGGGTTTTACGTAGTAGTAATAGTTTATTTACCAAGAATAAAAATGTGATCAATGATTTCATGTGAGATAGCATACCTATTTTGGAGTTTATGTGAGCACATTTATATTACGAATATATTTAATTTAAAAATTAAGAATAATAATATGCAATAAAATAAAGGAAAAATGAAATTAAATATCTTTTCTTTTTAAGTTGCAATAAAATCAATAATAGTGTACTCTATTTGTATGGGATTAATACCGAAATTGTCTCATAACTTTTTCATATTTTGGATTTGGTCTCATAATCAGTAATATTTTAATTTAGTCCCATAACAATTCAAATTTAACTAAATTAGTCTTAAATCGCCGTAAATGACAAACGACGTCGTTTTACTCACGTGCCGCGTGAGCCAATTCCCCCGAAAATATAACACGTGAGTAAAACGACGTCATTTTATGTCATTTCCAGCGACTTGGGATTATTTTGCTTATATTTGAATTATTATGGGACTAAATTGAAACATTACATAGTTATGAGATCAAATTGAAAAAATGAAAAAGTTATGGGACGATTTTGGTATTAATCTTCTATATGTCTCATACTTATTGTACTCAATTACAAAATAGTTCATAAAATTGACATTAGTTATAAATTGGTTATGTGCAAAAAAAAAAAAAATTGTACAGGAAAAAGATATACATATGTACAAATATTGTGAATCAATTTATAAATATAGTCATTTTTTTAATCAATATGCAAATGCATCAAAATGAATTTCCTCATGCTCAATAAATATTTGTATAAATGATAAAAAAATATTATTACTTCTTACAATTATATTCTTTTTAAATAATTTATATATATTAATTAAATCTGATAGAATTTGAAAAAGAAATAGAAAATAAAAAAGTAAATTTGTTACGTGGAGTATCATTTTTACCAGCATAATGTATCACTGTCTGCTTTTGTAAACACGTTTAACATCCCAAGAGCTGTCGGGACATCCACGACAACAAGTGACATCCAAATGTTGACTTGCGAGTTGCGACCTATAAACGCCTCTAACTTAACGTGATGCTTGCTTCTGCCTAGTTATGTAAAAAAAATTTATCTTATTATTTGTAGAAATCAATATTACACTTCGTAAAATTAATACTACTACATAGTGTTTGATTTTGGCTTAGAGGTAGATAATATATATTCGAATGGACAAAAAATATGGATGACACAAATTTTGTGAATTGTAAATTTGTGTTCGATTTGTCTTTCTTGAATACGGCAGAGCTTATAGATGAAATTTTATGTTCTATCAATATATTTTAGTGATATATATGTATTACTTCTTTCATCCATAAAATTATTATTCACTTTTTTTTTTGTCCACTCTATACTCATAAATAAAAATTTGGGCCCCATAATATTCTTACTTTTATTTATTTTAATTATCATTTTAATATAATATTATATTTTATTAAATTTTGTGTCATTTTTCTAAAAATGAAATAATTTCATTGACAAATGTATATAAATGCGTATATATATATTATAAATGAATGAGTTAAGAAATAACAATGTATATAAATGCGTATATATATATTATAATAGAGATGAATATAAATTTAAATGGTTGATAAAGATATGCAAATCTTAAAAGTAACTAGGCTGAGAAAATTTGACTCTCCATAGAATATGCACAATCAAAAGCAAACATAAGCTACATATTGCTTTCGAAGATATTCATTTTATTAAGATGAACGTATCATTACATCTGCATAGTATATAATGTTCCAACACTTGTTTTAAAAAGACCCCAACAAATGTGGCATTGAATAAAATTAATTTTTATACTATTTTAATTTCTTAAATAACATATGAATAAAATATTCAATTAGAAAACTAAAATAAAAGTAAGTACAATTGACTATTAAAAAATTAAATTTCAAGAAAGATACAACTCATTTTATAATCTTATGCAATTTTTAATTATATATAAATATATTATATTTGGGACATCCGATTTTTATATAACGGTTCAACCTGTCGAACCAGTGAACCAGTGACCCAATTAATTATCTGGTTCAATGCCAGGTCCGGTGTTCAAAATATTACTAGTCATATCTGGACACCAAAAAAGTATATAAAACTAGTCTCATGCTATCGCACTAGCCAAAATGATAAATATAAAAAATTAATATATTTTTTTTAATTTTGTAAAATTTTCAGAATTTTTTTGTCATTTTCACAATCTTCAAAGAAAAAATAAAAAATTTTGATTTTTTTTTTCGAACAAAAGGTAATATATTCATTCGAATAGTTTTTTTTACCATACGTGGCCCATAAAACTATTGTAGCCATATTACTTTGGACCAGGATAATTCCACCCCTTTTATTCTTCATTTTAGAAATAAGTTTTAAAAGACAAAATTACCCTTTAAATATATTTCACAATTAAAGAAGATCAGTTCACCCCCCCTCAAAACCTAGATTTGAATGGTTCTCACTCCTCAATTCTTTAATCATATTTTATCGAACAAAAATGTTATAATTTTTTTTTACTTCGCAGCATGGTTTTAATACAAGATCATAATAGTTCTTCATATGCACATTTATGGTTTTTACGTACATTTTTTTAATCTATTTTTTAAAAAAATCCGAACATATTTGTTCCACACTGGTTGGTGGAACACTGGTTGGTGGAACAAATGCAAAATGTTCGGAAAAAAATTTCGAACATTTGCATTTGTTCGGAAATTTTTTTCGAACAAATGCAAAATGTTCGAAATTTTTTTCCGAACAAAGTACAATGTTCGGAATTTTTTTCCAAACATTTTGCATTTGTTCCACCAACCAGTGTCGAACAAATGCCTCCAGTGATTTTTTCGCGTTTTTCGATTGGTTTTGTCCGTTGAAAATTTGCAAACGATTTCCAATGCCAATATTTGTAATAGTGACAACAAAAATTCATTCAAAACATACAAAATCATTCAAAACCTTTCAATATATAAAACTAATTTAAACCATAAAACTAATATATTCATAAATTTATTCATCGAAAATTCTATGATGGTGGTGGTGGGCGACCGTTGAAAATTATGGTGGTGGTGCCGGAGATCGACGATGGGCATCGTCGGAAGAAGGTATCGTATATTTTTTCTTGTTTTTTTAATGTGGGGTGAACTTACAAAATAATAAAAGGGGTTAAATTAAAAAAATTAAGGGTGGCAAACTGAAATTTTTTTGTAGTAAAGTGAAGAGGGGGTGAACTATACAATAATGGGGAAAAAATATCCGTGTCCAATTACTTTTTTATCGAAGGCCCATCAAGTCCTATAAAGCTCTTAGACATCGGACCAGTGAGCCCAACACCAGTTAACCACATCAAGAGCTTCGGAATGTGGCCGAAGACCTCACTTTGTAGCAAAGACTTATGAGTTGGAATTTATACGTAAATTGTGTTTTAATTAATTATTTTGTAATAATATTTTATATATTTTGCTTGTAATTATTCGATAATGGTCTCAATAGTTTAAGTGTATATTTTCTATATTAATCTCAAAATATTTTGGAACTCTTGAGTTAGAATGAAAAATTTACTGAAATTGTTACTACAGTCGAGCAATGATGATGAGATTTGAACTATGTGAAGATCGAAAAAAAAAAATCGAGTCAATCAAAGTTCGAAAATTCAAAATATGAACGAAACAAAATTGTCGTACAACAGCTCTAAGTATATCACAAAAACTAGAAAACTCATGCATCATTTATAGGCAAGCCCATTACTTTGTATGGAAAAGAAAAAGGACCAAAATATTTTTATCTGCTCTGGCTTTTTATTTCTCATTTTTAAATGAAGGTTCAAAAGACAATAATACTCTTGTAAGGGTTGGAGTACCCCTTGTACTCAATTTGAATACAATTCTTCTCTGTTAAAAAAAAAATAATACTCTTTAGTATGATTACTCAATTCCTTAAGATATGTTCTTTTTTAAATTTTAAAACTCATTTTAGTTTGAGTTTAAAAATAGAATTTTAAAATCCTAACCCACCCCTTATAAATTAATCTATAAAATATTATTATATTTTTACTCCACATAATATCTATTTTATTTTTATTTTCTCTTACATCATAAAGTTTAATTCTAACTCTACTCAAATTCTAAAAAGAACACAGATTTTAAAATTCCCTTGATATTAAAAATCACAAATTTTCAAAAATTAGTTTTTAAAAGTCATTTAAAACTTAAAAAGAACATACCCTAATAGTTCTACTCACCCTCCCTTCTTGTACATATATTGGGTTCCAACAAAACTCTTAAACCAGGAAAAAAAATCGAGTATTGAGATAGAAGAAATATTGTATTTTGTCAACTTGGTGTTGATACAAGATGATAATAGTTCTCAATATGCACATGTAATGGCTTTTCGTATATTTTTTTGAACTCTTTTTTTTTCGTACATATGTGTTCCACGCTGGTTGGTAGAACAAATGCAAAAAGTTCGAAAAAAATTATCGAATATTTGTACTTTGTTAGATTTTTTTTTACTTTTGGCATTTGTTCCACCAAAATTTTTAAACAAAAAATATCAAATAAACTTTCGAACAAATGCTATTAATTTGTTCGACTAAATTGTTCGAACAATCAGAGCCAAACGAATATCTCAAGTATTTTTTTGCGATTTCCAATCAATTTTGTCCGACGAAATTTTGCAAACGATTTTCAATCCCAATATTTGTAATATTAATAACAAAAATTCATTCAAATCTTTCAATATATAAAACTAATTTAAACCCTAAACTAATAAACTCTTACTTTTATCCATCGTAAAATACAACAGTGGTGGTGGACGTCCGTTAAAAATTACGGTGGTACCGACGGTCGGCGGTGGACATCGTCGGAGGTTAGTGTCACACACCTTTTCTTCTTATTTTGAATGGGGGATGAATTTACAAAGTAATAAGAGATGTTAAATTGGAAAAATTAAGGGTGGTGAACATAAATTTTTTAGTGGTGAAATGAACCCAGGGAGGGGGGGGGAGGGGGGGGGTCAACAATGCAATTATGGGGGTGAACAATTAGAGAAGATCGCCCCCTTGACCGACCTCGACGAGAAATATTGAATCGCCACTTGAAGAGCTTGGACCTCGGCACACAAAATAATGTCCAAAGCCTAGTAATTGTATAAATTTGAGGATCCATGTAGTATCATAAAGAATCTTTCATAGAGTCAGAGGGGTTGAGCACACTCTAGAAAGTATTTGCCTTGACTACAATGGATCCTATATGGATGTATAGTTGTCCTCGTCTTATTGGGGTGAATCCATCTTGTACAGAGAATTCAGTTTAGTTCTTGTAAGAGCTAAAATTCATGCATTTAATGCATAAGTACCCACACGATATTAAGGGATCAAAGCATTTATTCTCATTTACTACTTTAGTATTAATGTTTTTCAGCATTTAATCCCCAATCATACACATTTATTAGTTATTGTAGATCATTTTCCACATCAACCATCAACATCTCTAGAATATTGGATATGCTAACAACAAGAGTATATACAGTGCTTAAGATGCAATTTCGAAATAAATATATGTTGTTTCAGTTTCTCATTAACAATTTCGAACAATTATTCAAAATGCTATACATCGAAAATCTTTGGAGTTATGAAAAGAAGAACCCATGCTATATGTATTGTGGGGTTGTTTGGAAATTGAGAAATGTGGTTATATTTAAGATGCTGCACAAACTCACTTTGAAATTTCATTCGCTGTATAAAATTAATATCATTACATGCATTTATTGATATTATTACTAAGAAATTGCATTATAAAATATTATAGTATCAACGTATACATGTAATAATATTATTTTTATTATATAAATAAATTTTTATAGAAGAATGACTCTTTTGGTTGGAACAAGGAAAAAATTCTAGGTGAGAAATAAGAGAAAGTTTTGGAGTTGGCTCTCAATTAAAGAAATTTGTTTTAATTCGTTGTCTTAGTATCATAGGGAATCATTCATAGAGTCAGCGAGTCAGAGTCCATTCTAGAAAGTATTGCTTGATTGAAGGGGATCTCATACGAACATTTATTTGCCCTCAGTTATTAGGTCGAATCCTTCTTGTACGAAGAATTCAATTTAGTCCTTGTAAGAGCCAAAATTCAAGCATTTAATGCATGAATTCTGATACAATATTAGGGCAATACAAAAAATAATTTTGTAACTATATTATTAGGTTGCAATTGATAGCCCATTAAAAATTAGTATGGAGAGATGAGATAATTAATATGAGTATTAATTTAGTATGAAAATGTGATATAAATATTATATTATGGGTGGTTGGTTGGTAGGATGTATTAAAATGTGTACTATATTAATATGTTGATTGGTAGAATATAATAATTCATAAGATAAAATGTTAAAATACAATTTTACCCTCCTTAGAAAAATAAATTCACGAAAAACACCATCATCTTCATTCCTAACAGCAAAATTCACCATTACCAGATTCAAGAATTCAACACTCCACCTGCCAACACCATCATCAACACCACCAAATTCAATAATTCATCTTACCAACAAAGAAAAGTAAAATTGGAACCCAAATTAAAAGTTATAGAAATCAAAATTGAAAATCCAATTTTTAACCCAAAATTACTCTTCATCATCTCCATCGTTCATGGGTTTAAAACGATTTTTAACCCAAAATTACTCTTCATCATCTCCACCGTTCATGGGATTTTTAACCCAAAATTACTCTTCATCATCTCCGCGACTATGGTCTTCCTCATACAGTTGTTGCCCTAATTGACTGGCGATTGTTGGAAACAGGGGTTTCAAACGATGACCTTCTTCAGAGGTGTACGGCGATGGAGCCACTATTGAGCTTGAGCTGCTCTTTCAATGGACGGCGGTGGCGGTATAGCCATGGATTCCGGCGATTCTGCTTCAGGTATTGCCAACATTTTCAGGGGCTTTAATTCCGAGCGACATTTGTGCTTATAAAATTGGCAACAATCTAGAGACGGAAATGCCGCCCAACGACGACGCCGGCAGCCAGAGAAGTGGCGGCAATTTCGGCTTCGTTGAAGGTAGAGAGTGAAAGTCGTGGGAAGAAAGAGTGAAAGAATAGTTTCACTATTCAACCCTTAATAAAATAGTAAAGAATAGTTTCACTATTCAACCCTTAATAAAATAGTAAGGGTGAAATTACGGAATAACTAATACAAGTGAAAACAGTATTTTTTATTATTTTAGTATTGGGCCATTGTAACCCGTGGTATTAAATCGGGTTGACCCAAATTTTATATAACTTACCAAGTGAGTGTGTAATAATATTGAAAAACTGTAATATGACCTTTTAAGGCCTACTGTGGAGCCTTATAGTCTTTAAAGCTCATAATAAAGAATTAAAACCCTTCCCTTCGTTTATTACTTTAGTGTTCATGTTTTTCAACATTTAATATTTTTAATATATTTAAAACTCCATCATACACATTTATCAGCTATTATAGATCATTAGCTACATCAACCATCAATATCTTTAGAATATTGGATTTGCTAACAACAAAAGTATATCCCGTGTTTAAAAATACGATTTTGAAATAAATATATTTTGTTTCAATTTCTCATAATAATCTCAAAAAATTATTCTAAAAGTTAAACATCCGAAATCGTTGGAGTTAAAGAAAGGAAGAACCCATTTCAAAGATGTTTGGAAATTGAGAAAATATGGCTTTTTTTTTAAGATGTTGCCCAAACTAACTTTTGAAATCCATTCATAATTTTAAATTAGTATCATTACATGTATTTGTTGATATTATTTATATTAAAATATTATGATACTAGTACATGTGTAATTATATCAATAAATGTATGTAATGATACCATTGTTATTCTATAAATAATTTTTATAAAAGAATGACTCTTTTGTTGGATAAGACAAAAGTTCTAGGTGAGAGATAAGAGGAAGCTTAGGAGTTGGCCCGTTTTAATTCTTTCTCTTTTATGCATTAGAGATTCCTAAATGAGTTTTATGTAATTTGATTTCTCTCCTTGTATTTTGTATACCTAAAAGAACCCCTAAACATTATATGAAAACAAGAAAACTTAAAAAGCTACTCAAACTCAAGTATTTAATCATCGAGAATTTTAAGTTTGATAACATTTTAAATAAGCCCGAAAAAATTGTGTTTGACTATCTTTGATAATTTACAACACCAAACATAATAAACACTTTAACCAATTTTTTTTCTATTTTTTAGAAAACGACTTTCAAATCCAATTAAAATTCTCCCCACTTTTCCTGATTCACCATTCTATTTAAATATTTAACCAGTTCTAAGATTAAAAAGTATAGCCTTACAAATTACACATAACAAAAAAAAAAAAAAAACATACCAACCTTTAAAAAATAATATATTAATGGCCCATGCAGGTCTTGAACCTGCGACCTTCGCGTTATTAGCACGACGCTCTAACCAACTGAGCTAATAGGCCTTATTACTCATGCAAGGAAAATAACGTATGATAACCGTTGTACAATTGATATTAGCCGTCCATCACACAGCTGTCACACCATAATTTAAAATAAATACTAGCCGTTACTCCCCAATATTCTTCTTTTCAAATTCAAACCTCTCCCCTCTCTGAAGCCTCAACTACTCCCATACCCTCTTTAATAATCAAACGCGCGGCGCCGGCCCTCTCTCCCCCAAAAACTTCATAAATAAACAATTAATAATGCTAGTAGCTCAATCTTGCATCTCCGGCCACCACCAAATCCAACGGCCAAAAAGCGGCCGCAAACCCCTGCAGCCCAAAAACTCATCCCCAATTCCTCTCGCCAAAACGAAGCCAAAGGCCGTTGATTGGATCGAGATTGATAGCATCTCCAACAAGGAGAATATTGCCCCCATATACTCCACCCCTGTCAAGAAGGAGCCTTCTCCGATTGAGTCTTTTGACCCTTCGCTCGCGGAGGAGCTGACCGCCATCCGCGAGAAGCTCCGGCGACTGAGGGCCGACAAGGAGAAGACTGATGAGATGCTCGGAGAGCGCGGGGCGAAGCTTGATTTGCAGATGCAGGAGCTTATTCAGAGAGGGGTGTTGCAGAAGCACCTCGAAATCGAGGTTGATCGATTGTATCGCCTCAAGGAGATCAATCTTTCTTGTTTGGTAATGTTCCTTGATCCTCATCTTAGTCTTGGTGGATTTGAAATTGTGGGGTTTGTCTTTAATTGAAGGAAATTTAGGGGAAGACAATGGATCTTTTAAAGCATTAAGTGTCTTTCATAATGGGGTGTGATATGCTATTAATCTTGATTTTGTTTTAATTTAGAAAAAAATGGATCTTTAAGTTTAGTGAGAGGGGAGAGTATTATTTAAGAATTAATTTGTCTTCATAATGGATGTGATATATATTGATAAAATCTTGTGCAATCTCTAAGCACAAATTAATTTGTTAAGAGACGATCTCACACAATATCTACTCTGCAGAGCGTGACCCCGCTTCGATCGTTGAGAGAGAAGGAGAGAGAGAAGAAGATAATGCAAGATAAAATGAAGGCAAGTGTTCTGCTTAATTAATATTGTTATTTTGAGCAATTTTGTTTATGGAATTTTTTGTAAGATCAGTTGCTTTGTTCATCATCAGATGGAAATCCGTGATGAAAGAAAAGAAGAAAGTGAGCCACAGAGTTCTAATTCAGAAGTAAAGGCAGAGAATTAAAGTAATTTTCAGCTCTTATTCAGCACCTCTGTTTTTCTTCTGGAAAATTAGGGGCATATTCTCATTTAACCAGAATAGAATAGAGTTGAGAATGTTAAATTAGAATAGAGAAATTATTTCTCTTAGGCGAGTGTGTGTTGAGTTCTTCTTTCTTTAAAATGGTTGTGAAAGAATTTCTCTCCGTTAATTTGTAGAGAGTTGTAAAATTAATTAGATTATATTATGATAATAATATTTCTCTCAATTGTATACTCAATGAATAGACAATTTAATACAGAAAGAATTGCTTAACAGGAAAAATCAAATTCAGGATTTGGATCGATTTAAATTCCAATATCATAAAAGAAGTTTATTTTATATTTATAAATCTGATTTTTTAGAACACTATAAATTTAATTCATACATTTTTTTTTTTTGTCATCATTCTACTTTTCTACTGCAGTTTGTTGAGTTCGCAAGTGTGTTAAGACTGTTTTCCATCACTTAGAAATAATAGGCAATCACAATATCTAATTTGAGGAATTGGATCCCCTTTATTTAATATTTTCTCTATTTAGTATAAATCTCACTTATTATCATAGATCTTGTACATAATTAAAATAATTAATAAATATATAATTTTATGAAACCATGATAATAAGTGAGATTTACATTAAATAGAGAAAATTGAGGAAATATTAAATGGAGGGATCCAACTCCCTAATTTGATGTTACAAAAAGTTAATTTTAAGTGAAAATATATATTTCTAAAGGGTAGAAAGAAACACATGCAGACATACTTAAGATCAAATTAGAAACTAATTTGCTGCAAATCTTCATGCAAGAACTCCAATTTAAAGTATATTTCATATGTATAAATAAGTTTTACAGAATACTGCTCAATTAAAAAAAAAAAAAAAGACCATCCAAACAAATTATTTGTTTCTAATGAAAAGCACACTAATCACATTTTGTTGTACCGAAATTAATGTCGCAATAAAAGTTTTATTTTCTAATCAAAATATAATAACATAAAAAAATAGATATATTGATATGTCACGTGTAAGAAATAACTTTATTCGCTGGTATAGACTTGACCAACTAACTATTCTTGATTTAGAATTTATCAACCAACGCTTTCTTAGATCTACATAGCTATTTTTTCGCTCCAAAATTACATCTCCTAATTAATTGATACATTAAAAAAAATTATGAACTCACTGAGTACCAGTTTACAAGTGTGAATCCTTACATCCAGTAACTGAAACTTCAGAAAGAAAAAAAAAATCTCTCTTTAGAAAATTTTGTCTCAAGATTTTATGAAAATTGATCTATTACCAGCACTCTTTATATTTTTTTAATCTATTGGGATTTAAATTTTTTCGAGTGAGACCATATAGTGTGACAAACGAAAAATGAGATTAAATTTTGCAGATTTGTTGTGGGTTTGTGTGATTATGTTTGGATCAAGGTGCTGGGGAAGATTTGTAGTGGAGAAAAACAACCTGAGAATAACAACTCCAGAATCAGTGAAAGGTACATATGAATGTGCAATCGGCAATTTTGGTGTCCCACAATATGGAGGAACAATGGTTGGATCCATTTTCTATCCTAAATCCAATCGAAAAGGATGTCGCAATTTTCAAGATGCTGATATATCCTGGAAGAATAAGCGTGCTGGAATTCCAGTCTTTCTTCTTACTGACAGAGGGGGTATAATATTCTTATATTCAATTTTGATTTTGATTTTGAAATATATATTTATATGGTTATGCATGTTGTTATGAATATTACAGTGCACTCAAATCATAGGAGTATTATGAAGTCTATACTATAACTTTAAAAAAATGAGTAAGAATATGATGTAACAATTTGTATCTTTCTAAGTATAATGTAATGTAATAATGTGTCAATTCTGGTCCAACTTTGAAACTTAATTATGTTTAAGCTTATTTCGTAATTGATTGAATCGAACTCGAAAGAACTTTAATAGCGAAGTTGCTTTTTTGTTAACTAGGAGCACATATTGTCTTTCTTCAGAGTGATGTCTTCTAGCCCATGAAGTATAAAACAATTTAATTTTATGAGTGGTTTCATTTATATGATACTACTTTGTATGTTAACTAGTACTACTTCGTACACTAAACAATATATGAGTTTACCGTAAAATTTTGGTGAAAACAGGAAACTTATCACTTGCTTGATATTCCTACACTCATTTTATCATATTTTACTTATCGACCCAAGCTTCAGACTTTACCAAACATAAAAATTGATTTGAACTCATTTTAACCAGTACTAGTTAGAATACAAAGTATCTTATAAATAAAGATCAGAGTGATGTCTTTAAGCACATAAAGGATAAAAAAATTTAATTTTGTTTGCAGTTTCATTTATATGATACTTTATAAACTAACTAGTATTTCTTCGTATAGTAAACAATATATGAGTTCACTATAAAACTACGGTGAAATAGATTCACAAAAAATTATCTCTTGTTTGATATTCCTACACTTATTTTGTCATATTTTACTTATCGACATGAGGTTCCGACTTTAATAAACATAACAATTGATTTTTATGGAACAGTTTGATTTGATTTTCAGCTTTAATTTATATCGCAGACTGTTATTTCACACTGAAGCCATATAATACATTCAGTGTCATAAATGAAGCTTACAAAGTATCATACAAAAGAAAGTTATAGTAATGTCTTTAAGCACATGAAGTATAAAAATAATTAATTTTGTGTGTGCTTCGTTGGTAATCTAATTAATACTACTTCGTATACTAAACAATATATGAGTTTATCAAAAGTATTTGGTGAAAATAGAAATTTATCACTTATTTTATATTCCTACACTCATTATGGTAATCTAAATTAATACTATTTTGTATACTATACAATATATGAGTTTATCAAAAGTATTTGGTAAAAATAGGAATTTATCACTTATTTTATATTCCCACACTCATTTTGTCATATTTTAATTTTCAACCTAGATCTTCAGACTTCATCAAACATATATAAAGTTAATTAGAACTCAATCTTTAAGCAGTACTAACTATTACTATTTCGCATACTAAACAATATAGTATACTAGTTTCGGTGAACAGCTTGGTTTGATCTTCAGCTCTAATTTACATGGCAGACTGTTATTTCACACTGAAGGCATGGAACGCCCAAAAGACGGGCGCCGCCGCGATTCTGGTGGCGGACGACAAAATCGAGCCGCTGATCACAATGGACACGCCGGAGGACGGGGACAGACAGCCGAACTACCTCCAGAACATCAGTATCCCGTCAGCGCTGATCAGCAAGTCGCTGGGCGACCGCATCAAGAAAGTAGTATCCAACGGTGAGACTGTGAGCATAAGCCTGGACTGGCGCGAGGCCCTGCCACACCCCGACGAGCGCGTGGAGTACGAATTCTGGACCAACAGCAACGACGAGTGTGGGCCCAAATGCGACAGCCAGATGAAGTTCGTGAGAGACTTCAAGGGGGCTGCCCAGATCCTCGAGCAGAGAGGATACACACAGTTCACGCCGCACTATATAACCTGGTACTGCCCCGAGGCTTTTGTGCTGAGCCAGCAGTGCAAGTCTCAGTGCATTAACTACGGGAGGTACTGTGCGCCTGATCCCGAGCAGGATTTCAGCAGGGGCTACGACGGGAGGGACGTCGTCGTGCAGAATCTTCGGCAGGCGTGCTTCTTTAAGGTTGCCAAACAGAATGGGAGGCCGTGGCAGTGGTGGGACTATGTCACTGATTTTTCCATTAGGTGTCCCATGAGACAGAACAAGTTTAATAAAGAGTGTGCTGATCAGGTTATCACTTCACTTGGTGAGAATCTGTCTTTTAACTTTGGTTCAATGGACAATTCAACGTAGATTAGTCAAGATTATAATTTAGATATTGTTATTTGTGAGTGTTTGGATTAAGATAATTTCATTTTGAATGTTCTGATGTCTGTAGGTTACGACGTCAGGAAGATAGACGATTGTATTGGAGACGTCGAGGCGGATGATGACAATCCGGTGCTGAAAGCAGAACAGGAAGCACAGGTTTGATGCTTTTGCAACACTTTTGTTGCTTTTTTTGTACTTCTTTGTTTTGCATTTTCTTTTGGAGCTATTAATTGCAGATGCAATTTGTGCTCAGATTGGAAAAGGCCCTCGAGGGGACGTCACTATTCTGCCGACTCTAGTCATAAACAACAGGCAATATAGAGGTAGAAAGCCGTAGTTCAGCATCAAGATTATAGTGAAGTAGAACATATCATTTACACACAATTATTATGAACAGGGAAGCTGGATAAAGCAGCAGTTATCAAGGCCATTTGTTCGGGTTTTGAAGAGACTACTGAGCCTGCCATTTGTTTGTCCAGAGGTCTGTGTATCCATAATTAAGTTGTATTTTTGGTAGAGTTGTATGTTATACTGAAGTAATATTGTAAATTTTGAGGGCAGATATGGAAACGAATGAGTGTTTGGTGAACAATGGCGGATGCTGGCAAGATAAATCTGCTAACATTACTGCTTGCATGGTATTCTAGATTTTTCTATCTTCGGCTAGTATGTATTTTGACATCTAGTTTTCGACTGATGTAGTGAAAAAATATCGTTTCAGGATACCTTCCGAGGGAGGGTGTGTCATTGCCCGACTGTGCAGGGTGTTAGATTCATCGGTGATGGTTATATTCACTGCGAAGGTATTCATCATATTTGTATGTGCATAATGTCTATGAGAAGTGATCACCTTAAACTCATACTTTTGTTGCTTCTTTTCTTGACTCAGCATCTGGACCGTTGAGATGTGAAATAAAGAACGGAGGGTGTTGGAAGGAAACCAAGTACGGACAGACGTACTCTGCATGCTCTGTGAGTTGTATTAAGATTGGTGATATTTTGGCTGAAAGAAACTTAATTGATTTGAATGAAACTAAAGCTTTTGAGTATTTTGTCAGGATGATCATCTCACAGGTTGTACTTGCCCTCCAGGATTTAGAGGTGATGGAGTTAAATGGTGTGAAGGTAATGTTATATGATAAGATTGGTACACTTTCTTGAATTCTTGCTCAGAGTATACTGTAGGATCGAGGTATAATCCGTGTGCATTCAGATATCGACGAATGCAAAGAAAGGGTAGCATGCCAATGTCCCGATTGCAGCTGCAAAAACTTATGGGGAAGCTACGAGTGCAGTTGTAGAGGCGACTTGCTTTATATTCATGAGCACGATACGTGTATCAGTAAGTAGAATCACCAACTGTAGGAATGCGTAGCAATTTTGTCAGCTGAACTAATTTAATATTTCACACCAGGCAAAGAAGGTGGTAGTAGAGAGGTAAGTTGGGGCATAATGTGGGTGATCATTCTTGCAATAGCTCTGGCAGGAGGTGTTGCATATGCTCTTTACAAATATAGGATTCGGGTATGTTGAGCTACTTTTGGCGTTTCACAGTCTGACATGCACGGCTCGTTGATTGTTAAACTCGTGTTGGTGTGCAGGGATACATGGATTCTGAGATCCGGGCGATCATGGCTCAGTACATGCCGTTGGACAATCAAGGGGACGTGCCGAATCACTTGGCGCAAGGGAGTGTGTGAGTGAGGGGACAATTTTAATGTGGAAGAGACACATTTTGTGTTGTGCATCATTTTAGATTTCTCCTCTTGTTTACAAGGTGTGATTTTTGGGTAGATGTAGAGTCAAGATGTTTCCCAGATATTCTACTTTGTGAATTTTTAATCACAACAAGATTACGTACTTGAAATTATCAAATACTATATATTTTGGAGTTTTTCAACTTCAACACCAGAATAGTTGGAGCAGAATAAATTATGATCCTCATGTAATACATGCAAGAATGAGAAAACAAAATTTAACAAGAAGAAACATCTCTAAGATGAGTATGTAATGTACTAAGGTTCAAATAAATTCTCTTCTTCAAATATGAAAGTATCACGATTTAATAACTATCTATAAAATATTTTAATTTTATATATTGTTCTTTCTAAAATTATATACTTAATTTGTATGCTAAATATTCTATCATATATATTAACTTCTACAGACTAAATTTATAGTACAAGTACGTCTTTCAAGATAATATTATAGTGTGTGTGTGTGACAATCTCAATATATAAGAGGAAAAATTGAAGTCATGCTAACCTTTAAATCATATTAAGAATTTAAGATAGAACTCGATAAACTTATGAATAATAAAACATCAGTAAATGAAATGCTTCCCATATATAAAACTGTACAAGTTTTTGTAACATCGTCTCACCATGCGATTATATTACTTTAAAATAAAATAAAAAAAATGATGCTATATGAAACTGATTTTATTATATATATTTATAGTAATATATGCAACAACTTACATTTAATAATATTACTAAAAAAAGTATGATATTATTAAATAATTATAATTTAATTCGATAAATACATTTTACAGGAAAATTTGCCATATATATGTTTTATGAGAAAATATAAATTTAGCTAATTAACTTGTCAGACCCATTATTAGTTTTCGTTTATTAATATGTAATTTAAAAAAAATTATTAAAGGTACCTTAAATATATCTAGTAAAGTATTATATAAATCATTTTAATGATATAAACTACTTTATGATATTAGATTTATATTTAATTATGAATTTATTTCTTTTACTTTGTTAAAAAGTAATTCATGATATAAATCACTTTCACACAATAGAAGTTAATTATTTATATTATTATTGCCTTTTATTATTATATATATTTACTTTTGAAAAATTAGATATGGGATGTACGACCACTTGATGAAGTGATCAAGTCGATGCTTCAGTCTATGGATGACGGGGAGATAACGGTGTCGCCGTACGACACCGAGTGGGTGGCGGAGATGGGGCAGCAGCAGTTTCCGAGGAGCCTTGATTGGATATCGGAAAATCAGTTGGCGGATGGGTCGTGGGGTGATGCTTATACCTTCTCAATCTATGATAAGATTATCAACACCTTGGCTTGCGTAGTCGCCTTGAAATGTTGGAACATACATCCCCACAAAGGTTCATTATTAATTACACTCCCATCGCTTTCTTAATTTTCATTGGCTTTATTTCAAATTGAAAGCCCTTTTTTATTAAAAATTCATTCAAAAAAAATCTCCTCATAATTAGTGGAAAAAGGTTTTAATTTCCTCTCATACACTCTCACAATCTTTCTTCTTGGATATTGGATAAATATGTGGTTGAGATTTCCCAATTAATTTCCCTCGCCTCTCTTCATTCTGTTTAACTACTATTTAATTCTCTGTTTCATCTACTATTTCACTTCACTTTCATTGCATAATTTAGATCAGTGATAAGTGTCCAATTACTTAGTACAATTTAAATTCTAATATACTTTTGATTTTTAGATAAAAAGGGGATCTTAATTAACGAGTAAATTTATCAAAAAAAAAAAGTTCATATTCTTCTTTAATCCATACAAAATCACAATAAAAAAGAGATTAGTTAGTTTATGCACATGAAGTGCATTTTGTAATTGTATTTATCATTTTCACTAAAAATTGCATGCAATTGTTTTTAGTTACATGTCCAGTGAAAACAAGTACAGAACTCTTCTTAAAAAGAAGAAATGGGGAGTGTTCAAATTCATGGCATGCATTATATATGTAAAGATTTACGGTATAAATTTGCAGATGAATATATAAGTGCTTTGCATTCAAGACTGTCAATCACTAGCTAAAAACTGTACACAAATTCTCTCAAGTAAAATTAATTTACAGGTTATGAGATTGAATAACCACAAGAAAGTGGACTAATCAAAGGCTCCAAACATCGGCGGAGCTCCACCACCCGACGGAGGCGCCTCCGGGTCAAGTAGAGAGACCCGGCAGTTGGGGCACGAGCCATTCGAAACAAGCCACGTGTCGATACACCCAACATGAAACCCGTGACTACATTTGGGCAGTACCCGGATCCGTTCCCCATCCAAAAACTCCCCCAAACAAATCGAGCACTCGTTCACCGAAACACCGGGGCCCGACCCGAACACCATCACCGGAAGCTGCTTCAGGGCCCGCTTCTTCATGCCCGGCGGCCGCGGTTGCTCCGGCGAAGAGCTGCGGCGGAACAGGGGAATAAGGCCGCATCTTGCAAATGCGTTCAATCCGATTGTGAAGAGTAAGGCGCAGAGGAGGAAAGTCAGAATTATTATCATATTTGAATCGAACTGAGAATCATCGTCGCTGTTGGAGTTTAGTAATCGGCGACGATGAAGAATTTGCTGTTTTAATTCCATTTTTTATAAAAAAAAATTAAAAAAAAAAAATGACTGTAAAAAGGAAAATTAATGAAGCAATTCAAATCAGGAGTGTTTGGTTGTGACACATTATGTATATATTGATACAAATCATTAGGTTGTCGAAATGTTTTTGGTGGGAAAATTATTTGTTAGTTAATTAGTTGTTTGAGTAGTTAGTTATATAATTTACTTAATGTTATGATAAGTGGCCAAAATTAGAGGAGTTGTCGAACCAAATCTTGATGGATTATATAAATTGGCCAACCAAGTATTAATTTTACTTTTCCTTCTGAATTCGAGTTCTCATGAACTCGTATCACTGTTATGTGTATTCACTATCGATGTTATTCATATATACTATCATTATTATAAAAATATATTTAGTTTTTTAATAGTAATAGTGTATATACATAACAGTGATAATTAAAAACCCGAGTTTAACATGAACTCAGGTTCATACAAGTTTTTTGTCTAATATTAATTTTAGTTATAATAGTTGGAGTAATTCATACACACACCAATTGTATTGTACAATTTTTTTAAAAAAAATTTATAATACCACAAAACTTATCAAATAATATTACAATAAATTAAGTGCATAAATATTTTGATTTGAGTGAGTAAATAATAATATACTTGTATATATTATTTTATGATGTGATATTACAAATTTCAAAGAAAAAATTTGATTACAACTTGTATATACAAGAATGAACGAAGTATCGAATATTAAAAAAGATTGATCTGAGATGGCACCTGATCGAAACTACTCTTTATTTTTTATGTGATCGTGAAAAATATTCTAATTGTTGAATCAACAATGATTGTTTGAAATCAATTGGAATAAAGAAACTGAAGAACACCAAGATTTCCGTGGTTCGATCAGAAAAGATCTACGTCCACGATGAGGGCACCTCTCTCACTAATCGATGAAGAAGATGATACAGATTACAGGTGTTTTTATCTCTCTGAGTATATGATCGTCCTTTTTCGTCCTATTTCTCTATACATATGTGCATGTATATATAGGAGTATGGAATATCTAATTAATGCTAGTGATCGTAACCACCTAACAAGAAAACTGCTACAGTTGCAACCGAAAATGAGTAACTGTCAGAGCCCAACGATCTTCAGTTTTGATTCTGTTAAACTGATCGCCCGTTGTCCAATTTGGAAGTTTAAACCGCTTCGTAACTGATCCTGAGTTAATTCCTAACTTTGGAGTCAATATGCTCCTTTCTTGTCTTGTCTTGTCTTGTCTTGTCTGCTGATATGATATGTCCTCAGCTGAGTCTGAGTACTCAGCTGATATCATCAGTAGACCTTCATCCTGATATCATCAGTAGACCTTTTTGTCCTGATCTGACCAGTTGACCTGACCATATCATCCTGACTGACCATCATCCTGATCTCCTCAGTTGACCACCTCAGCTGACTACCATCAGCTGACCACCTCAGTTGACTACCATAAGCTGACCTCCTCAGCTGACTCCGCTGATATCACAGATGACTTTCAGTAGACTTCTCAAATGATCTCGGCTGACCTCACAAGATGACTAACCCTCAATAGACCTATCAGCTGACTTCCTCAGCTGATAGTATAATGTTCAGTTAATCAGCAGTGCTTGCTCATCTGATCTAAATTTCACTTTCTTTGCATCCATAACAATTCTCCACCTCAAAGTAAGTGAGATGCCTCCACCTAACCTTCACATCACAGTAGTATTAAGGCACATCCCATGACTGTACCTTAACCAGCTCCAAACAGTAGTTGAACTTAGAACTTGGTAAGACTTTAGTCAGCATATCAGCAGCATTGTCATCAGTAGATACTTTTTGTATTGTGATCACCTTCTTTTCCACCACATCCCTCACAAAATGAAGCCTCACATCAATATGTTTAGATCTTTCATGAAAGACCTGATGCTTGACTAAGTGAATGGCACTCTGATTATCACATTGCACAGTAACTTCATCTTGGCTGATTCCAAATTCCCTGATAATGCCCTTCAGCCACATAGCCTCCTTTACTGCTTCTGTCACTGCGATGTACTCAGCTTCAGTGGTTGATAGTGTAACCACTGACTGTAATGCAACCCTCCAACTGATGGCTGTGCCATATAGTGTAAACACATATCCAGTCAGAGACTTTCTTGTATCTATGCTTCCAGCATAGTCAGAATCTACAAAACCTTGTAGAGGTTGCTTGTCCTCCTGAGTCCTCTTAAATAGTAATCCCAAATGTGCTGAACCTTTCAGATATCTCATTATCCACTTGAAAGCTTCCCAATGTGCCTTTCCAGGATTAGCCATAAACCTGCTGACCACGCTCACTGCATGAGCAATATCAGGTCTGCTACAAACCATGGCATACATTATGCTTCCAACTCCATTTGAATAAGGTATCTTGTTCATCTGAGACTTCTCCTGATCACTCTTGGGACATTGATCAGCTGACAATTTGAAATGTTGTCCAAGAGGAGTAGAGACCGATCTTGACTCATGCATATTGAATCTTCTCAAGATTTTCAGTATGTAATCCTGCTGAGTCAAGAACATCCTTCCAGCTGACTTGTTCCTGATAATATCCATACCCAGAATTCTCTTAGCACTTCCAAGGTCTTTCATGTCAAATGTTGAATTGAGCTTATCCTTCAGTTTCTGAATTCTTCCAAGACTTTTGCTGGCAATTAACATATCATCCACATAAAGTAATAGATATGTCAGTACCTCAGAGCCTTGCTTTTCCAAGTACACACAGCTATCATACTTGCATCTGCTGAAGCCTATTGACACTATGAAGCTATCAAACCTTTTATACGACTGCCTTGGGCTTTGCTTAAGTCCATATAGAGACTTCTTCAACAAACATACCTTTCCTTCATTTTCTAATAGTATGAACCCTTCAGGCTGCTGCATATAAATGGTTTCTTCAAGATCTCCATGTAGGAATGCAGTTTTGACATCCAGCTGTTGTAACTCCAGTCCATCCTGATTCACCTTAGACAATAAGATCCTTATTGAGCAGTGCTTCACAACTGGTGAGAACACTTCATTGAAGTCTATTCCTTCCCTCTGAGTAAATCCTCTTGCAACTAACCTTGCCTTATATCTGATCAGCTCCTGTCCATCTGACCCAATTTCAGACTTTTTCTTGAATATCCATCTTGAGCTGACAACCTTCTGCCCTTTTGTTCTATTCACAAGAACACATGTGTGGTTCTTTTCAAGTGAATTTAACTCCTCTTTCATAGCTGAAATCCACTGATCTTTATCCTTCCTTGTCACTGCATCAGCATAAGTTTTAGGTTCTTGATACTCTACTTCTTCTGCTACTGATAAGGCATATGAGATCATATCAGCCTGCCCAAACCTGATTGGTGGATGAATGCTTCTCCTATGTCTATCTCTAGCTAGACTGTAGTTTCTCAAATCTTGACCCTTCTCATCTGAATTTTCAGTTTGATCTTCGGAATCACTGTCTGCTGATGTACTTAGCTGATCTTCTTGTGGATTCCTAATATCAGAGTTTTCTTGAGCCTGATCTTCATTCTGAATCCTGGTTGTGTGCTCCACCTGAACTGGTGTATGTCTGATTATGGGATTGTCCTCATCACCCTGAGAACTTTCAGATGTACCATATCCCATGACTTTCTCATTGAAAGTCACATCTCTGCTGATAATGCACTTCTTGTGTCCAGCTTCAAGGCACCACAATCTATAACCCTTGACACCTTTTGGAAATCCCAGGAAGATGCACCTCAGAGCCCTTGGTTCCAGCTTGTCCTGCCTTATGTGTGCAAAGGCTAAGCAACCAAACACCTTCAGATTATTGTAATCTGACAACCTACCATACCAAAGCTCATCTGGGGTTTTGAAGTCAATAGCAGATGAGGGAGTTTTGTTTATCAAATAACAAGCAGTATTAACTGCCTCTCCCCAGAATACTTTAGGTAGTTTAGCATCTGACAGCATGCATCTAACCTTCTCCAAAATAGTTCTGTTCATCCTCTCAGCAAGCCCATTCTGTTGAGGGTTTGCTGGAACAGTCTTGTGTCTTGTTATGCCTCTTTCCTTGCAGAAATTTTCAAATTCTTCTGACACATACTCAAGTCCATTGTCAGTCATGAGAAGTTTTATGGATCTGCCTCTTTTGTTCTCTTGTTCAAGAAACCATTCCTTGAACTTCCCAAAGGCCTCACTCTTCTGCTTCAGGATGATCACCCAGACCTTCCTGCTGAAATTATCAATGATAGTCATGAAGTACCTTCCACCTTCATGAGTTTCAATTCTTGAAGGCCCCCAGATGTCAGAGTGTACATAGTCCAAAGGAGCACCAGTATGATGTTTCCCTTTTGCATAAGAGTGTTTCTTGGATTTTCCCAACACACGGTGATCACAGAAATCCAATTAGATTGTTCTTGAATCCCCAAATGCCTTCTGCTTGGAGAGTTCATTCAGTCCTCTTTCACCAATGTGCCATAACCTCTTGTGCCACAAGATAGCATCAGAACTGCCCATAACTGCATTCACTGATCCGGCAGCTGAGTTACCCATCAGAATGTACAAGCCATTTACCTTCTTGCCCTTCATCACAATGTTGTTATCCTTGGTTATCAATATGAATCCATTCCTTGTATTGAATTCATATCCCAAAACATTAAGTGATCCAAGAGAAATCAGATTTCTCTTCAGCTCAGGTACAAACCTGACATCTTGTAGTATCCTCTCAGCTCCATCATGCAGCCTCAACTTTATTGAGCCATAGCCTCTGACCTTGCACATCTGATCGTTCCCCAAGAGAACTGATCCACCATCAAATTTCTTAAGATCCCTGAATAAATTTTCATTGGGACACATATGAAATGAGCACCCAGAATCCAACACCCAATCTTCACTCAGCTTGACATTAGTAACGGCCAAGACCTCAACACTATCATATCCTTCCTGAGTAGCAATTGTGACGTCTGCCTTCTGATCCTCTTCTTGCTTCCTGGATTTGTCAGGACAATTCTTCTTGAGATGTCCCACCTTCTGACATGAGAAACATTTTCTCCTTTCCACAAATTTTCCAGATTCAGAGCCTTTACCATTCTTCTTCTTCTTTCCCTGAAACGGTTTCTTCCCTTTCTTAAATTTGATATTCAGCCCTTCACCTTGATTTGTGTTCTTCCTTTCAGATTTCATTTGAAGCGCCTCAGTTTTCAATGCATTCTGAATATCATCAGGGGACACCTTCTCTTGCCTTCCAAATAACAGAGCATCCTTGAAATTCTCCAAGGATTTTGGTAGAGAGTTCAGTAACATCAGGACTTTATCCTTATCTTCAATCTTGACTTCAAGATTCTCCAAATCATCCACTGCTTTATTGAATTCTTCAAGTTGTTCAACAAGATCCCTATCCTCAGTCATCTTGAAGGAATGAAGCCTCTGCTTCATGAACAACTTATTGGTAACCGACTTCATTTGATACACCTGTTCCAGCTTATTCCACACATCAATGGCAGTCTTCTCCTTATACACCTCCCAAGCACAAAATGATTATGCTATGAGCCTTGTCCAGAATCTCCTGCTTCTTTGCAGGTTCTGATGCAAATGATGATGGCCACTGATTCGCTGGTTTCAGAGCATTTGATAATCCATGGTGTGTGAGGAGAGCTTTCATCTTCACCTTCCACAAACCAAAATCATTTGCCCCTGTGAATTTCTCAAACTCCATCTTCGTAGAAGCCATAGCAGTTGATTTCACCAACAATCTTCCTTGTTTTCCACAGACGGCGCCAATTGTTGAGTCAACAATGATTGTTTGAAATCAATTGGAATAAAGAAACTGAAGAACACCAAGATTTACGTGGTTCGATCAGAAAAGATCTACGTCCACGGATGAGGGCACCTCTCTCACTAATCGATGAAGAAGATGATACAGATTACAGGTATTTTTATCTCTCTGAGTATATGATTGTCCTTTTTCATCCTATTTCTCTATACATATGTGCATGTATATATAGGAGTATGAAATCCCTAATTAATGCTAGTAATCGTAACCACCTAACAAGAAAACTGCTACAGTTGCAACCGAAAATGAGTAACTGTCAGAGCCCAACGATCTTCAGTTTTGATTCTGTTAAACTGATCGCCCGTTGTCCAATTTGGAAGTTTAAACCACTTCGTAACTGATCCTGAGTTAATTCCTAACTTTGGAGTCAGTATGCTCCTTTCTTGTCTTGTCTTGTCTTGTCTTGTCTGCTGATATGATATGTCCTCAGCTGAGTCTGAGTACTCAGCTGATATCATCAGTAGACCTTCATCCTGATATCATCAGTAGACCTTTTTGTCCTGATCTGACCAGTTGACCTGACCATATCATCCTGATCTCCTCAGCTGACCACCTCAACTGACTACCATCAGCTGACCTCCTCAGCTGACCACCTCAGTTGACTACCATCAGCTGACCTCCTCAGCTGACTCCGCTGATATCACAGATGACTTTCAGTAGACTTCTCAAATGATCTCGGCTGACCTCACAAGATGACTAACCCTCAACAGACCTATCAGCTGACTTCCTCAGCTGATAGTATAATGTTCAGTTAATCAGCAGTGCTTGCTCATCTGATCTAAATTTCACTTTCTTTGCATCCATAACACTAATAAAATAAATCCTAACTTAAAAGAAGGTCGTAATAGAAGATGTAAACTGCTGTTTAACTCTTTTGTTTTCCTCTCGTTTTTCTCTTGAAAATTGAGGGTACTTTGCCCCCACATTACCAAACCCATAATCCTAAATATAGTACTTAGGTCAACTAATGAACTGAAATATTGGAAAAAATAATATTGTTTATTAGCAAATTCTTATGTAAATCGATCAATTTTACATTCGCAATCAAATTGTATTTTGTGCGCATTATTGAATAATAATATTTATTTTATTAAAGTGTATTAACTTTTTTAGTATTAGTTGTTTCATAAAAAAATATTTCTCTATTGTAAAATAATTAAAATGATATATAGTTACACAATGCACTGTGTGTTTTTTAGCATTTGAAATATTAGTGGCTTGTTCTTCGGGTATTGTTAAGTTGATCTTCAGGTATTAGTAAATTGCTCCTCAGATATTTAGACTTGAGTGTGTTTCATACTTTGATTAATTCTATTTTTAAACTTTCTTTTTTATTGTCAACAGCATAACATCAAAAGACATATATATTTATTTTAAAGGTTAAAAGTAAGCATATGGATTAAAAAGACGAGAGTAGTGTATTTATTTTTATAAAGATTTATGAAGAATATCATTTTTCAGAGTTATTTTATAGTCTTTCGACGTTGCATCTTGAATAATTATTTTAAAGCATTATAAATTCGATCATAAGCTAATCAAGAGATATATTATTTGTTTATTTGATATAAACCGACTTGTTATTTGGGTATTAGTAACATGCTATGTCATTTTTTGGGTACTGTTAAGTTGTTCTTATAGTATAATTTATTGATGCTTGGCATATTGTTGAATATAGTATAATGCATGGACGTAAATGACAGTCGTCGAGACCGCCTAGGCGCTTGAATGCCCTCAACCGCCGACACCAAGGTCAAATCGCTGAGAAAAATTCGCTAACACATTTGGCACTGCCGAGGCCGTCTTGGCATCGCCTAAATGACCATTACTCTTTTTTTAAAAATTTTATTTCAACTTAAAAGTTAGAACTAATATTAAAAAATAAAAACTAAGTTACTAAATTACTAAAAAATGAAAGTTTAATTGAACTACTTCATAATTTATTCGTTCTATGTATTTTGCCTTTTTTGTGTTTCATTTCGTTAATTGAATGATTAATGGTTGTTTATGACTTGGGAATCCACCAAACAATACTAAGATTAAAACTTTTTCTTGATAATATAATAGAGAGAGAAAGTAGTGAGAGTTAGAGTGAGAAAGTGTGTTGTGTATAATGAACTTAGAGAGAAAAAATGTGTACAAGAGACCTATTTATAGGTTTGCATGTAGTGAGGTGGCACCTTGTGAGCTTACTTGGCATTTGGTGCTGACAAGTGTCCTTACATCTGTCTTTACTCACTACTATGTCTCTATTACACTGCTTTGTCCTACTACATCACTAATGGTTCCCTATATAGCTACTGTCCGTATACCGGACTGGGTAAGCTTCCTTGCCTTGTGCTATTCCGAGTCGTGGTGATGGTAAGAGAATTTCAGCCTTGTCTCCTGGATATGGGCGAGCTCCCCTATAAGTAGGGGTGTTCACAAAACCGAAAAACCGAACCGAACCGATGAAATTTGGTCCTTTCGGTTCGGTCCAAAAAAATTCGGTTCGGTATTCGGTCCAAAATTTTAAAAATTCGGCCTATTCGGTTCGGTCCGGTTCTGGATAATCAAAACCGAATGGACCGAATTTTAATTAAAAAATAATATATTAATTATATTATATATATTAATATATATTAATATATTAATTATATTATATATATAATAAAAAAATAAAACCTAAGTAATACGCACTACACTACAGTACACATAGTTAGATTAATTGTAACTAAGAATTAAAAATTAATCCACAACTCACTCAATTCAACCCTAATTAAATTCATGTTGTGGTGAACTTTATTAAATTAATGTTGTGAACGTTATTGAATTTAATTGTATTGTATCTCTTTAATTTATTGGCACTGAACTAAGTATAATTGTATTCTATATCTTTAATTTGTGATGAAATATAATTTTTTACATTTTAAAACTATTTGGACCGAACCGAAATAATTTGGTTCGGTCCGGTTCGGTCCAAGGCACTATTCGGTCCGGTTCGGTCCATAGTCCACAAAAATTTGGTCTATTTGGTCCGGTCCAAAACTGGACCGAACCGACCGAATAGACCGAATGACCAACCCTACCTGTAAGTGGGCGAGCTCCCCTGCAAGCTCCTCTCTCTTGGTGTTGATCAACTTGTCGACTTGTCACTTAGTATCTAGGGGAGCTCTTGGGCGAGTTCCCCTGCTATTCTTGAGGTTGACTTGGTCAAATTTGGTGTCTCCTAGGCATGTCGGCGAGCTTCTCAGCCTTGGTCAATTATTCTTTTAATTTTCTATTTGTAGTTTTCCTATCAACAATTGTATTGTGATAGTTTTTAACATTTAGTTGACTTTTTATATTTTGTGATAGTTATTAATTATATTTTAAATTTATAATTTATCTATAATGTATATTTTTATTAATATATGTTTAGACAAAAATTAATATTAATAAAAAATAAAATAAAAATAGAAAAATCTTGGCACCGCCTTAGGCGGTCTTGGCGCTTGGCGTCACTCGACCGCCCCGACGACCGCCAAGCCCCATTTGCACCCTTGGTATAATGTATTATTTTATTGTTCATGAGTATTATTAAATTATTTTTTAGGTATTAATAAAATATTCTTTAAATATTTCTAAATTTAACAGGGTAGTGTATTTCTAAAAAAGATAGTGTATTAATCTGGCTAGTGCATTTATCAAAAAGGCTAGCGTGAATAACCTGGGCCTTTCTTTTAATGTGGGCGGAAGGCGGATGGCTATCTCAAGCTACTTAATAATTTAACAGGCCCAACTATATATTCCTACAGATTTATTAAAAATACACACTTCATTAATATATCCACCATATTTTCCACATATGAGGAGTATTTATTTATATATATTTAATTTATTATAAACTTATGTATCGCACATCGATTTTTCTTTTAAATACAATTCATTACAATAAATTTATTTGAGTCATTACAAAAAATAGTCGGCCCATTAAAAAATAAATTATACAGCCCGTTACAATTTGAGCCCAACCCCATATTCTGCAACAATTGCAAATCTGCAACTAATTTTCACAAATAAGACGGAGAGAGAGGAGTGAGAGTGTTAGGATAGAAAGAAAAGTGTGCTTCTATTCTTTAAATGAAAGATAATGTAGTCTTTTATCTTCAAAATTGGACAAAAAAGAAGTATTCTTTAAAAGAGCACAAAAAACAGAATGCCCTCTCTAAAATGGACATTTTTGTGAATGAATTATATATGTTTTAATTTTAAAAAATAAAAATATAAAAGGTAGAAGAAATATTATATTTATTTTTCTCCTTTCTAAATCTCATTCCTTCTTTTCTTTCTCTTTTTTCAAACTCCACCCCTTTTTAGTGAAAAGTTTACAACTTCAAATTTTTTTGTTGGAATTTTAGCCCATCTTAAAAAATATTGCCGACCTTTTTCCAGATTTATTTTAACATAATATGACATCTTTTATATTTTCTCCCGAAAATTTAATATTTTTTTGAAAAATATAATTGAATTTTTTTTAATATTACTTCAAAAATGATAAAATTCTTTTTTTTCTTCAAAAAATTAAGTTATTTAAAATATTTTGATTTTTTTTTTCAAATAATTTTTTTGCTTTTTCGAATAGTTCTTTGAAGACAAGAAGTGGGTGTATGTTTTATATAAGAGAAGATTGATAAGGGTATTTGTGATATTTTTTTATATGTTTTGAATAAATAAAACTGAATGGTGTATGCACTACTAATAAATAAATAAAACTGAATGATGTATGCACTACTAATAAATAAATAAAACTGAATGGTGTATGCACTACTAATAAATGTGGGTGCATATAACCTGAGCCTTTATACGATCCATAATAACAATTTATTTGAGCCATTACATATAAAGAGTTGGCCCATTTTAAAAAATTATATATCCTATTACAATTTGAGCCCATCATTATACATTCTGCAACAGCTTCAATCTATGTTGAATCCAAAAGCATATTTTGGAGAAAAAAAATCTAAGAGCTCTACAAATCCAAAAAAAAAAAAAATGTTGCAACAAAACTTGCAACACTGCCACCAGACATTCTTCTTTGAGCAAAAACTGAGTATCAAAAACTAGATTGATCATAAGTAGAATTTTTTTTTCATAATATGAAATTGTTTCATAGAAGTCTTACTCTTTATTTAGTTACATGTTGTTGATTGCTTAAAGTACTTTTTCAAAGAGTACTTTAGCAATGTGATAGTTGATGGTCCCTGGATTACAATAGGCTACATAGTAGAAACTCCTGGCTATTGTAAGAAAGTTTTGCTTTGTTTCATCATCCAAATCATCCGACGTGGATTTGGTCAGCACTAATCTCACTAGTTCTTGCATCTCCAACTCTATCTCTTGTGTCCTACTCATTCCTATGCATCCATTCCCATCCTGCAGTATCATCACATATAAAATTAGAAAAAAGTACAAATTGGTTCAACAAATTCGCATAAATTACGAAATGGTTTATGTGCAAAAAAAAAAAAAAACACTTCCGTGTAAATTTTTATAAACCAATTTGTAAATATAGTGATTTTTTTGAACCAATATGTAAAGCACCCATAAAATTACATATATGGAACATAATATACTCCTTTCCAAAATGCTTCTCACTTAAAGTATATAGTGGGACGAGGAGAGTATGTCACATTAACTTAAATTCGAGTTCGTTATTCAAAATCTTAGATTGCATACAGATAAAGTCATTTAATCATTCATCAATTTAAATATTTTACCCAAATAAGGGGTAAAGAGCATGTTTGGTCCCATGAGAATTTGTGCTCATGAATTTGGTCCTTTTTTAAACATGAATGTTCCCAAAGATTTTTTCAATAAAAGTAATGGATTAATGTGGGACCAAATCTGTTTAATACAAATTCTCATGGGACCATATGTGCAATATTTTTTAACGAGTGAGACTAAATATACTAAAAAAAGGACTAAAAAAGAAAGTGTGACCAGATCCGTTAAATTAAAATTCTCATGGGACCAAACATGCTATTTAAAAACCCCCCCAATAAGTGTAGTGAATTTAGGTTGTGGAGGCTCCAAATTCCTTTATCCAAACACAACTTTAGTGAATTAAATAATTAATTTTTTATCATGTCAGTACCCGCTATATATACATTGTAAAAGTAAATTACGATTTTCATTCCAACAAATACATTTAGCATTAGTAATTATTTATATAAA
>JAPKLY010000040.1:1636950-1702249 GCA_026898435.1 Prunella vulgaris
ATATACTTTTGTATCACCTAATCATTTGTATATGTTACAACAGATATCACTACAAAAAAACGGGTTTTAGAGACCGCTTTTTAGCGACCACCCATAAAGCGGTCGCAAATATTCATTTTAGCGACCGAATTTGCGACCGCCGAGGTGCTTTGGTAAATTTTGGAATATTTGCGACCGCCAAGCGGTCGCTAAATCATTTAAAAAATTTCCGACCGCCACATGCGGTCGCAAAAGTATTAGTAAAATACATTGCGACCGCATACGGGCGGTCGCAATCAGAAATGTGGTCGCTAAATTTTAAACCCGTAACTGGTAACCCGGAAAAGAAGAACTGGTTTGTTTTTTTTAAATTAGCGACCGCTTTTTGGCGGTCGCAAAAATAAAATATTAATTTTGCGACCGCGAATGCGGTAGCTAAAGTAGTATCCGGTTAGGGTAGTTGGCTCCATTTAATTATATAATTTTGTGGCGGTCGCTACACATAATATGGCGGTCGCTAAAACGCGATTATGGAACAGAATCAGCTTCTCTTTCCTTCAGTTTTTTCGGTGAAAAAACCCCACTCACACCTCAAAAAATTTCTCAAATTCAAACGAGCATTGCTTCAACGTGTTCGTGGCAATTGTGGAAGTCTACTACTATATTGTGCTCGTTGCTTCTAATTCACCGTACGTTTTTACAATTTTACCGTTTAATTTTAAATTTTGTGTATTATATGTTTTATAAGTGTTCTTGATGTGACACATTAAATTTTAGAATTTATAATGTGAATAATTATTGTAATTGATTATAGTTGATTTTTTGTTTTAAAAAATTGGATATGTTTGTTTATAGTCGAAACTCTGCCAAATTTTTTAATAATTTATATGTGATTCATTTTTAATTTGTATCAGATGGAACTCCCTGATCGTCGTTGGATGTATGAAATGCCTCGTTTGATGCAAGGAAATATGAATTATGAATTTTGCCTGAAACTTGATGAGTTTATTAAGTTTGCCTGTAGTAAACCAAATTGCATGGATAGTTGTGGTCGGATTAGATGTCCTTGTTCAGGCAGAAAGTGCAGTAACAAAAGATTTTTGAGCATAGATGAGGTTAAAACTCATCTTGTGAGGTTCGGTTTTGCTCCATTTTATTATAATTGGACAAGACATGGCGAAGACAGGTGGAATTATAATTTGGAAATAGTGATTGCCTTCTATGATCAGTTGAGTAGTTGTGGAGGTGAGAGATTTGAGATTGGTAGTTCGAGCTGCGACCCGTCTACACCATTGGATGAGCTAGATGAATTCCAACGGTATCATACGATGATTGATGAGTCTGGTTTGGGTGTTCACCACACAGCCATGGAGGAGGAACCAAATCCACGTTCAAAGAAATTTTTCGAGATGCTCAAATCTGTCGATCAAAAATTGTTTCCTGGTTGTGATAATGAGACTCTGTTGTCATTCAACGCTCAGATGTTGTCCATCAAAACTGAAGGCAAAGTGAGTCAGAAAGTCTTCAATCAATTCGCCAAGTTGTTTAAACGGGCCCTACCCAAAGAGAACACAGCGCCAGAAAATTTCTATCAAAGTAAGAGGCTGTTGAAGGATATGGGTTTACCGTTTGAGAAGATTGATTGTTGTACCAATGGTTGCATGCTATTTTGGGGCGACGACGAGAGCATTAATCAGTGCAGGATGTGCCGGCACCCTAGGTTCAAACCCTCTGATCGTAGGAAGAAGACAACTTTCAAGTCGATGTATTATCTTCCCATCACTCCTCATCTAGAGAGGTTGTATCAGTCGAGTGCCACTGCAAAAGACATGACATGGCATGCTGAGGAGTGTTCTGATCAGAATTCCGGAGAGATGCGTCATCCTGCAGACTCTAATGTTTGGAGACATCTTGATAGAGAGTTCCCAGATTTTGCGAGTGAGAAGCGAAATGTGAGACTTGGTTTGTGTACAGACGGATTTGCTCCATTCGGTATGCACGGGAAGAAGTATTCTTTGTGGCCTGTTTTGTTGACTCCGTACAATCTACCCCCTTGGTTGTGCATGAAGCCTCAACACATATTTCTCACTGTGTTGGTGCCTGGTCCTCGCAACCCGAAGGATAAACTGGATGTCTACCTTCAGCCGTTGATTAAAGAGTTGTTATATTTGTGGCATTTGGGAGTAGAGACGTACGACGTGTACCGAAAGGAGAACTTCACGTTACGGGCTGCTGTTTTATGGACCATCAGCGACTTTCCAGCATATGCTATGTTATCTGGGTGGTCGACAGCTGGAAGACTAGCGTGCCCGTACTGCATGGATGAGTCTGAGGCATTTTATCTTCCAAAGAGTAAGAAGATATCATGGTTCGACAACCACAGGAAGTTTCTACGTGATGATCATGCCTTTCGGAGGGACAAAAAGAATTTTCTAAAGGGTAAACCTCCTGTAAAGCGTCCAAGGCCACGAGTTCGAACAGGTATTTATATAATATTCATATTTTAACCAGTACTTAATTATTCTAAGAGTTTGATAGATTTAGTTTAACAATACGCATTTTATTCTAGGTGATTCGTTGTTGGGAGAAGTTACAGTAACTGGATTGTGGAAAACGACTGAGGAGCACGCAATGGAACACAATAAACGGATCCGAGGAGGTTGGAAGAAGATGAGCATCTTTTGGGACTTGCCTTATTGGAGTAAATTATTGATTAGACACAACTTGGATGTGATGCATATAGAGAAGAATGTGTTTGATAACTTGTTCCACACGATTTTGAATACAGAAGGCAAGACCAAAGACACTAAAAAATCCAGAGAAGAGTTAAGTAAGTTCTGTTCTCGTCCTAGTCTGTCCAGTGGTCAACGACCACGTGATTTTCCACAAGCATGTTACCAAATTTCCAGAGAAGACAAGAAAAAATTATTTAAATGGGTGAAGGAACTGCGGTTTCCGGACAATTACGTGTCCAACATAGGTAGGTCTTTTGAGCCAGAAACTGGGAAGATCGGTCCGATGAAGAGTCATGACTGTCATGTTTTTATGCAGCGGTTGCTACCGATTGCCTTTCGGTACTCACTTCCGAAGCATGTATGGTGTGGCATCACAGAATTGAGTCTATTTTTTAGAGACTTAACGGCCTCAATGATTAAAGTGGACGACATACAGCGTTTGGATAGAGACATCCCTGTTATATTGTGCAAGTTGGAAAAACTTTTTCCACCCAGTTTCTTTGACTCGATGGAGCATTTACCTGTCCATTTACCGTATGAAGCTTTACATGGTGGTCCAGTGCAGTATAGGTGGATGTACCCTTTTGAGAGGTAAGTATAAATTTATTTATTTATTTGTTTCTTTCTAATTTTATGTTATTTTATTGTTCATTAAGTATTGAATTTACTATTTTTAGGTATCTCCACAACTTGAAACGTAATATTGGAAATACAGCACACATTGAAGCATCCATTGTTAATGCTTATCTTACTGAAGAGGTTGGTACATTCTGTTCTTATTACTTCGGCGATCAAGTTCAAACCAGGATCAGAAACGAGCCTCGCAACTATGATGGTCGCGCAGAAGATCATCCTCTTCGTGAGTTTGATGGTATGCTGTCGGTATTCTTACATGCTGGTCGACCACTCGGTAAGGGGACCAAACGGTATTTCCAAAGTGACTGGGAAGAAGAGACGATACATTCGTATGTTTTGATGAATACGCCCGAGGTTCAACCATACATACAGTGAGTTTTATATTTTTAGTCATTTTTTGAAGTTATGTTAGTATTTTAATACTAGTGTTTATGATATGTAAGGATGTTTTGTGAGCAAACTCGTCAACAATTACCAGGCATCACAGAAGCAGAGGTGTATGATGCAACTCGCCACAAATTCATATTTTGGTTCCAAAAAATGGTATGTAGTCACTACCTCATATTATATATTTGCCACAAAATTAATGCTATTAATCTTGTAATACTTTAATATTTGTAGGGACAAATGAATCAGCTTCAGAATCCACATCTTGAAGCCTTGAGCAAAAAACCACTACGTGAAGTGACTTGTTATAATGGGTAATATGCAAATGGTTTTAAATTTCACACAGCTGCGTATGCTTCAGTAAAAGCCACTTCAAACAGCGGTGTTTGCGTTACCAGTGGAAACTTCAACGAAGCACCGGTCAATTACTATGGTGTGTTGCAAGAGGTGGTTGAAGTTGAATATCCGGGGTGGCCACGGAGAAAAATTGTTTTATTCTTCTGTGAATGGTTTGATCCGGGTCGCGAAGGGAAGAGAGTCGATGCAAACTATAAGATCGTTGATATTAACACCAGCAAAAAATATCCAGCTGCATACGACCCCTTCATTTTTGCATCACAAGCATCTCAAGTTTATTATTGCAAGTATCCGACTTCAGGCAAACCGAACTTAAGAACTGTGGTAAAGGTCAAGGCAAGGTCTTTGGTGGAAATGCCTACTTTATCCACATTAGAAACTGAACAATTTGAAGATCCATTCCAAACTGAAGTGCAAGAAGCTGAAACAGTGGTTCAGGACGAATGTATAAATTCTTCAGTTGATTTAGTGGCTGCAAATCCAGATATGATAATTGTTGAGAACGAAGAGGAAGGAGAAGACGAAGAGGAAGAGGAAGAGGAAGAGGAACAAGAAGAAGATGACGAGGAAGATGATGATGATGATGATGATGATGATGATGCAGAAGGAGAAGATGATGATGAAGAAGATGATGATGACGAGGAGGATGATAATGAGGAAGATAATGATGACGAGGATGATTAATTAAGCAAATGTGTTTATATATATGTTTAATTAATTGATATTGTCATTTTTTAGAATAACTTGTGCATATTATAAGTTGAGTTAGTATCATAATATTAGTATTATAATTTAATTAACAGGGTTAACACAATAACATATAAAATTTCCAAAAAAAAAAAGACTAATAATTGCGACCGCCTGTAGGCGGTCGCAAAATATAAAATATATGTTAGCGACCGCTGTAGGCGGTCGCAAAATATAAAATATATATTAGCGACCGCTGTAGGCGGTCGCAAAATATAAAATATATGTTAGCGACCGCTATAGGCGGTCGTAAAATAAAAATAGCGGGGTTAAAGGCGGTTAGGAAATTCGAAAGCTGGAATAGCGACCGCTTTTTAGCGGTCGCAAATCGCCGCATTTGGCAAACTATAAGGAGTGGCCACGTGGCCACTACCGCGTAATTTGCGACCGCCTTAGTTATTTTAGCGACCGCTGTAGGCGGTCTCTAAAACAAAACCAGATTATTACCTCCACCAGAATTGTAAAAGTCATTTCACCGTCGAAAATCATAAACTTACGGTCGAAAATCGAAAATTTACCGTCGGAATTGCGACCGTTTAAACACAACTGTGACCGCCTCGTCCGCCGCCTCGTCAGCCGGCTTCTCGTCCTGCCGCCTTGTCCGCCGCCGCCTCGTCCTCCCACCGCCGTCAAAATCTCCGGTGAAAGGTAAATGATTTTTTTTTTTAACTGTTAGTTTTTTTTTTTTTAGAAAAACAGTTAGTATTTTTTTTAATTGTTAGTATTATTTGTTAATATTTGTTAGTATTTGTTAGTATTTGTTAATATTGTTACTATTTTGTTAATATTGTTAGTATTCGGTTAATATTGATTTGTTGTTAATCTTGTTAATATTGGTTTGGTTTGTTGTTAATATTGTTTTGTTGATTTGTTGTAATATTGTTTTGTTGATATTGTTAGTATTATTATTGTTATTATTAGTATTATTGTTAATATTGTTAGTATTATTATTGTTAGTATACGTATTATATTGATTAATATTTGGTTAATATTGTTTATATTGTTAATATTAGTATTATTGTTAGTAATATTATTAGTATTATTATTGTTAGTAATATTATTAGTATTATTATTGTTAGTATTATTTGTTAAATTGTTGATTGTACAATTTGGTATAGATGAGTGAACAACCCGATCAGATAGAGGGTGACGGTCAGGGGATAGGGAGAGGTAGAGGGAGAGGGAGGCCACGACCCCTCCCTTTACCACCGATTCGACCTCCCGAGTGTCTGATGCCCCCGCCCTCCCAGTCTAATGAGGTCGGATCTTCATCGCGGCAACACCCTCTACGTGAGACCCGGGAGTATATAGAAACAAGAGAGGGCCAGTAAGTAAATTAATATTTTATTTTGTTTTATTGTTATATAATAATTCCTATAATAAAATATTTTTATTCAGCTTGCTTCCTCAGCACACGGTCACTGAGCGCGTCACGGAGTCCATTATGCAGGTCACTTGGCCTTATGGAGTTGGCTCGTGGACTCGTGTACCTGAGGCCTCGAGGAGAGCGATGTTTGACGAATTTAAGGTATAAAAATATTAATATTTGCGTGATAATTAATATTTTTATTAATTATTAATATTTGAGTAATTAATTTTTGAGAATTGTTTGAATTGCAGAAATTGTGCTTTTGGGATCCGACAGACGACGCTAGGGTGGAGGAGTTATGGTGCAGTCTAGCACAGGGCCGGATGAAAGCAGTCGTCTATAAAATGAAGAAAGCATGGACAGAAGAAGGGAAGACGGTTGATTTGGGGAGAGACGGTGATGGACGGGCGATCTGGGATGGATTTGTGGCTTACTGGACTGATCCGGCACACCAGGAGAGGGCTCGTAAGGCGCGAGAAAATCGGATGAGCAATCCGAACGGAGAAGGAATCGCCATTCATCGCGGTGGCTCCCGGACCGCCTACGAGCACGGGCTCCCTTTTGTAAGTATTAATTATTATATTTAATTTATAATTAATTACTATATTTAATTATATTATTATAATTAATTCTTAAAGGAGAATGCACACGGACGGAGGCCAAAACATTTCGAGTCTCTTTCCATTCTTCACCCAGTGAATGAGACTGGTCAATCCACGTATGCCCGCACCACTGAGCTTCACGTAAGTATCTAATTAGAATGTACTACTAAATATATTTTAATTATTCTATTAAAATAAAGTTAATATTTTATTTTGTTTAATTTCAGAACAAGTATAAAACTGCTCTCGATGAGGCTCGGACCCAAGCGACACCTTCTCCGGATAACCCTACACCTACCCCTATTGATGAGGACCGCCTCTATGTTGATTTGGCCGGAGTCAATAGGGGTAAGATACTAGGGTTGGGAGCTTACAGTAAGATTGCCCGTCAGACGCACAGCCCGAGATCATCATCATATTCTGTGTCCGCTCATCCTGACGTCAATCTCCAGCAGGAAGTGGCCGAGTTGAAGGACAAGTTGAACAAGCAAGAGAGAAAAGAAAGGAAGATGCAGGCTTGGTTGGCTCAAGTTTCTGCACTTACTAAAATTCCACTTCCACAGGACTCGGATGATGAGGCAGATGCCGATACGGGTCGTGGTGCTGTTACGGATGGTGGTCCCGGAGTGGGTGCGTCTTCTCGTGGGAATGAGGGTGCCGATGGTGGGGATCTTGAGGATCTTGAAGAATGGATGCCCGATTTTAATTCTAACGGCTAGTTAATTTATGTGTTGAACAATTTTTTTTTGTTTGAATTGAATATTAAGTATTTTAACTTTTTATTAATATATTTTGAATGTTTAAAATTTTATGTTACCAAAATTATTTTTTTATGATATCAAATTGTAGTAATTTAGAATATTAAAATTTGTGGCTAATTTGATGTTATATATAATTAATTGAATAAATATGAACAAATTAAAAATTTGGTATTGTAAATTATTAAATATATAACATTACATTTTTGTGGTTGAAATATATATATTTATATTAAGTATCAAAGGATTAATTTGATGAATTAAAAAAAAAACGAGACACAATTTGGAATTATATACTATTAATTGCAAAAAGTCGAATAAAATAAAAAAAAACAGAGAAATGTTAATTATAAAATTTATAACATTAAATTTTTTTTATTGAAATATATATACATTAATAAATTAGAGACAAAAAGGAATTAATTTGATGGATTTAAAAAAAAACGTGACTTAATTTGGAGTTATATACAATTAGTTGCAGAAAAATAATCGAAAGAAGCAAGTGCCCGAGTGGAACAGCGACCTCTGAGATGCCCAGAGGTCACGAGTTCGACTCCTTGCGGGCACATAGTTTACAACATTTATTCTGAGCCAAATAAGACTCATATAAAATGTGTGATGATATGGTTAAGATGCTGGGTCCGTGGCCAAGTGGTTCGAGCCCAGCCAGCCTCGAGAAAAGGCCTGGGTTCGAACCATCTTGGCCACATTTTTTTGCTACGTAAATAATTTAGCGACCGCCTACAGGCTGTCGCAAAATAATACTTAGCGACCGCATTTAGCGGTCGCAAAAAAGAAATATAATTTCTTATTATAAATATACAAAATATTTAGTGACCGCCACAAGCGGTCGTTAAAATAAATATAGCGACCGCATAAAGCGGTCGCAAATTTATTATAAAATTTATTATTATAATGATTATAATACTAAAATATATTTAACGACCGTAATTGAGCGGTCACAAAAATAAACCAAACCATACGTGGTCAATACCCGGACATTTTTGCGACCACTGTTCCGACCGTTTTGGCAGTCGTTAATTTGCGACCGTTTGACGGTCGCTATGGCGGTCTCTAAAACCCGTCTTTTTTGTAGTGTATGGTAATAATTGTAAGTCATCATGATCTTCTCAACTTATTTATTATTATTATTATTGTACATATATATATATGTACCTTTTGAGTTTGAGCTCTTTTCTTGCATAAATCTCTTGCAATCCTCTACCATCATCAGGAATATCAATTTCCAGCTTTTTTGCTATCTCAATGAGTGATGGTAGTGCCACCTCGAACCCAATTGGCATGTGCTCTATATTTTCATTCTCAAGCTTGTGAATATTCTTTCTGATGAATGAAATTCCTAAACAAAGTTTAACTAGTTAATTAATGCATGCCATGAATTTAATTTATATATAAAAAATAGAGTTCTGTACTTGTTTTCACTAAACATGTAACTAAAAACAATTGCATGCAATTTTAAGTGAAATTGAAACATAACTGCACTTCTTGTGCATAAACTAACTAATCTCTTTTTTATTGTGTGGCTTTCAGTGATTTTGTATGGATTAATGAAGAATATGAACTTTTTTGAAAAAATTACTCGTTAATTAAGATCCTCTGTTTATTGATTAGTAAAAATCAAAAGTATACTAGAATTTAAGTTGTTCTAAGTAAGTAGATACTTACCACCGATCTAAATTATATAATGAAAGTGGAGTGAAATAGTAGATGAAAGAGAGGTGAAACAGAGAATGAAACAGAGATGTAACGAAAAGAGGTGAAATTAAGAAATAATTTCAACCACATATTTAACCAATATCAAAGAAGAAATATTATGAGAGTGTGTGAGGGGAAATCAAAACCCTTCTCCAAAATAATTATAAGGAGATTTTTTTTTAATAAATTTGAAAAACAAAAAAAAGGCTTTCAATTTGAAACAAAGCCAATTAATAAGAAAGAAAGGGATGGGAGTGTAATTAATAATGAACCTTTGTGGGTTTTGTGGGGATGCATGTTCCAAGATTTCAAGGCAACAACACAAGCCAAGGTGTTGATAATCCGATCAAAGATTGAGAAGGTATAAGCATCACCCCACGACCCATCCGCCAACTGATTCTCCGATATCCAATCGAGGCTCGTCGGAAACTGGGGCCGCCCCATCTCCGCCACCATCGCCACCCACGCGGTGTCGTACGGCGACACCGTTATCTCGCCGTCGCTCATCGACTGAAGCATCGACTTGATCACTTCAACGAGTGGTCGTACATCCCGTATCTAATTTTTCAAAATTATAGATGTAAATATAAATAATAAAAAAATAATTGACGTCGACTGCTCAAATGGATGTCGACCAAGTAAACCCACCATGCGAGAATCTGTGTCCACGTCATCCTCCACGATGTCGTGCCATTTTATGACGGCCAAACCGTTTTGAATCACATCTATGTATTCTGCAGTTGATTTAAACTTAATTAATTAACACACACACACATATATATATATATTTATATGTCGATTAATTAATTTGATATATGTATATACCTTGTGTACGAGGTTTGGAAATTGCATTGCAGCGGAGGGCGGAGGAACGGGAGGGGAGAGACGCCGGCAAAACACCTGCAATAATACTTGGGCATGTTAATAAGCATACAAAGAGTAGTGTTTAATTAAGATATGAAATTATGATCATAACCGGCGGTGGGACGAGGAAGCGGGACGGTGGCCGGAGCATAGAGAGCCGCCGGAAGGTAGCGGTGGGCGGTGGAGGAGGAATAGAGGAGATGCATGCTTGTTTACTTTCTTGGAAATGCTACTGAGAGATCAGTGTTGGGAAAGAGCGAGAGAAGGGGATGGGTATAAATGGAGAGAGAGAGAGAGAGAGAGAGGGGGGGCATATCCATCCAAATTATTTCAGAATCTAAAATAGTGGTTTTAGGCAAAGCTACGCAGCAGCTTAAGTAATGAATCATTACCTTCATGTTATATGTAGACATGATCAATCAAGTATTTAAGGTAGTAAATTATTACCTTCACTTTTAATATTTAAAAAAGCACATGAAAATTAATAATGCATCTGACATGTTGATTTAGCTAGGTTTTTTTATTTTTTTTATTTTTAGAACCTATCACGATTTCTTACTTAATTATTAAGACTTGTAAATATTGAAAAACATCAATTTATTATGTAAGTTTTTTTAGGGGCGTTTGGTATAATTGTAAGGAATGGAAAGAGTATAGGAATGAAAAATGTATGAAATGAAAGTCATAGTTCTCATATAGCTGAACTATGGTTGATTCCTTAGTTTTTTGGAATCAAAGTCATAGTAGAGTCATACCAAACACACACTATGACTTTGATTACCATTACTCAGCAACAAAAGTGCCCAACCAAACATCCCCTTAGTGCAGTATCAGTCCATATATTTTTCAGCATAAATAATTTCAATTGTTGGGAAAGTTCATTGTACACCAAATATATACGTAAAATTATAGTGTATATTTCGAATGACTCAATTCCTAAAAACTAAGAAATCTAGATGTAATTGAAAACAAAAAACAAAAAAATCTACAATATATAAATAAAACAAAGGCCAAAAAAAAAAAAAGCAGCCAAAATTGAAAAAAAAAAAATTAAAAAAAGTAATCGTTGCAATTGCTAATAAAAAAAGCATTTGAAAAAAAAAAACAAAAGTTATATCAGCAGCTGAAAGAAAAAAAACAAAATTGAAGAACTTTCACGTGGGCCATGCCTCCACCCTCCACTTAGACAAAAGTCATATATGGGTATAAATATTAGAGAAAAAAATAAATTGAGGCACAATATTGTTTTTTAAAATTGTAAAGAGAGGTAAGTACAAAAATTATAAAAAATACACACCTGAAAGTACAATCATATGAAGTATTCTACAAATTGTACACTTAATTTTTTCTTCGTATCAGCAAAAAGTATTTCATTGGGAAAAACTTTAGTAGTGTATATATTTTCAGTAGTGTATTCTATAAAATAATAAGTGCAAATTTATGCGGAATAAAGATAATACTATATAAATAGGGTACTAGAGGTCAGTACTTATAAGTGGTAGTAGGGCTATTAATCTTCCATTTAATTTGTTTCAATTGAGAGTGACTTACCTTCATGTTATATTTGTGAACATGATTAATTGATTAGTTAAGGTTATCATTACCTCCACCGTTAAAATTTTAAACATGATCAGTCAAGTATTTAAGGTAATTATGACCTCTACTTTTAATATTTTAAAAAATAAATGAAAATTAATAATGGATCTGATAAGTTGATTTAGGACAAAATTATTTAATAATATTATTATATTATTATTATACATGACAAAATTATTTTCTATAAAATGTATCTGTTGAATAAAATAAAAAATATTTAATAATATTATTATATTCATTTATTAATAAATGCATGTTAATTATGGTATTATTCATACATATAATAAAATCAATTCATATGGACATAAAATAATTTTAAAGGAGATCGATTCATATATAACTTTGAATTTTTTTATTTTTATTTTATTTTATTTAAATTACGGTGAAACACTTTATTATTTACCGATTCACAAGTTTGCACCAACAAAATCTGAAAGATTAACATGTTTTATATATGTTAATTTTATATAGTTCATTAAGCCTTTTTATGGTATATTTATTATTATTATTTTTAGGAGAGAAGTGCTCCTGAAAAATTTGTTTATATATAGTATAAAATTTTATGTGAGTTACATTTTATGTGGAGCCACGAAGAAATGGGAAGATACTATGCGAAGTCTCACGAGGTATGGACGGAGTGCTTAAAGTGACTAGGTGTAATTACGGTCTCTCATTCACATTATTTTTTAAATTTGATTGGTCATAAACGAATCTTGAGAGGAAAGATTGGTGGTTCCTTGACAATATCCATTTGGCGCATAGTATGGGTGTTATGGAAATATAGGAATTTGGTAAATTTTAGTAATACTCATTTCTCAAAGAAAAAGACAGTGAGTGAAATTAAAGCTAGACTTTGGAGTTGATTTTTTCTTAAAAGTTTGAGATGCTCTAACTTTTCCTACTCTGATTGGTTAGCTAACTCAAGAATGATTTTAAATTGTTAAGTTGTAAAGTTTGAACTCTTTATGGTATCACTGACACTCTTTTTCTTAGTGTTAATAATATCTTGTTTTGTCTGATAATTTTTTTTTAATAAAATTTATATCATAAGATATACTTACTGATATCACATTATAAAATGCATAATAGTATACTAAATATATCTTATTATATGAATTTAAACTTATTCTAAAACTTTTTGCGTTTTTAGAAAGGTAGTGATGTTTTCTGTTGATTTATCAAATGTTCTGAAACATGTTGATCTTTAGTATATGTAATTATAGTAGGAAGTGTTTGTTTCAAAGAGGCAATTTGGAATCTTTCATTTTCATGATGCTTTCACGATTATTGTTCTATAGTGATCACTACAGTCCAACAAGGACTCGAAAGGGATCCAAACTTGAGTATACTTACTTCGTCGTGTAGTAAGTCTCTACCTCCTTTTTATATTAGAGTAATCTCTTGTATGCATCAGTTTTAACGACTAATACTTTATAGTAAAAAAAATCATATTCTTAATAAATAATTAATACAATTCAATTAACATTATTTAATATAATAATTAATACCCTATAATATAAATAATTAATATTCTTTTAATTAATTACAAGGTAAAACTTATTGAACTAAAAGTTTATCATTATGTTATAACCACGTGTCCCGTTTCACTTGATGCTTAACAAACACTCATATGCAATATTGTAGACGGCGGTGAAAGACCAAATAGCATTTGTTCAAATAATCAGAAGCGAACAAATGTCTCCAGTTATTTATTCATGATTTTTAATTGATTTTGTTTGATGAAATTTTGCGAATGATTTTCAATCTCAATATTTATAGTGGCAACAACAAAAACTCATTCAAAACATTCAAAATCATTCAAACTTAAGTATATAAAACTATTTAAATCCTATAACTAATAAAACTTTAATTTTATCCAGTGAAAAATATTGCGGTGGTGGTGGTATTTGTTGAGGGTTATGGTGGTGGTAGTGTCGGAGGTCGGCGGTGGGCATCATCGCAGGTAGGTATCGCACACTTCTTCTTTTTGTCTTTTAATGTAGGTGAATTCGCAAAGTAAGGAGAGAGGTTAAATTAAGGGTGGTGAATATAAACTTTTTGATGGTGAATAGGCCCGTCCCAAAAAATATGGAGGCCCTGTGATACTTAAAATAAGGTATCAAATGTAATGATTGAAGTTAAATAATTAGAGAAGATTAAACAATTACCAACATAAATAAAAAAAAAAATTTGGTCGTTAAACACCATGTTTTTGGTGACTTTTTTGAGAAAAAATTAATTAAAATTATTAAGGAGGAAAGTATAAGATTTTTTGCTCAAAAATTGTTCTTGATGTTATAGTATTTTTTTTATGTGCATTTGTAATAGTATATTTTATAATTGTTGAAAAAAAATATATGTTTCAATATTTGAAAAATGTAAAGTACGTATTTATAGATAAAATCTCATGTCTTAAATGACTAATAATCTTCCTAATTTTTTGTGCTTCGAAATATAAGAATAATTTTATAAAGATTTATCTATATTAACTTTAAAAAAATTCAAAATTGGGCCCCTAAATTTTGGGGGCCTGTGACATGTCACTGAATGAACATGCTAAAGAACGGCTCTAATGGTGAAGTGAAGAGAAGAGGGGAGTTGAGGGTGAACTATGCAATTATGGAGGGGAAATATTTGTATCCATTATTTTCTTGCGTCTCTTTAAAATCCGAAACTTTAATTTTCCAATTCAAGTCATGTGTCAAGAAAATTTGAATATGGCACAATTCTATTTTAAAAATATTTTTTTTTCTTTTGGCTTGAATTGAGAAATATTAAATCAAGTTTTGAATTGAAAAGGTAGAATTTTGTATGAAAATGGTTCATAATATTTATCATATATTTGTCGATGTATAAAAAATCTCACTATATAAAAGTATAAAAAATCTTGATACCTATAATTGATGAATATTTTGATATATTTAACCAAATATTTAATACTTTAATTTCATAATAAATTTATCATGAATTGTTTTCATATAAAATTTACTATTGAAAAAAAAAACTAAATTGAGACCCTTATAAAATAGAGACATATATGTTGATGCAATAATCTAATCCAGATGATTAAGGAAGTAATCAGTGGAATACCGGATGATGTGTCCCAAAACAACTAATCAAACATGATGATTATGGGCAAAGTTCAAGAAGATCAATACGAGAAAAGAAGAATCGTCAAACAAGTAAGAAATGACCGAGCAGCAGTGCAAAGAGAAAGGGGCGAGCAGCTCACCTGCTTTCCCAAACCCTCTGCCTAGCCCACCTGCTCGCCTATTTGCTCATAATAGGCGAGCAGGCCTTGTAAATCTCATAACTGAAGCAGCTCATCTGCTCGCCCAAGGTGCTGGTCGCCAGGGTTGAAGTGCTGCTCGCCTGATTTGAAGAAGATTACCAAGACCCCATTTTCATCATTTTCAGCCAATTTTCTTGTGTAATTATCTTGCTTAGGCGGTTAGGGACACATGTAAGTTTCAGAATAGGCGTGGCAAAGCGTGTGCCACCACCTGCTTATGTATTTGCCTATAAATAGGCCACAATTTTCATAATAATACAAGTTTTCTTAGCCTCAGCGAAGCTCTGCCGAAATCTTCACGTAATCAAGCAATTTGCAGCTCCATTTAATCGTTCTTGATCGATTGTTAGTGAAATCGCATTCGTTAGCCACATAAACGCTTCCGTTGCGGAGATTTCATTAACAATTTGGCGCTAGAAGGAGGGTTCGAACCTCCGATTGCTGGATTTTGTTGAATTCTGGACTGGAAACTGCAAAATTTGGGTTTGTGATGAAGATTCACCACCTGCTCGCTTGAAGATACACACATGCTCGCTTGAATACTTGAAGATATACACCTGCTCGCTTGAAGGTTTGAAGGAGCATAAGCTGTTCGCTTGAAGGCTTGAAGAAAACCCACCTGGTCGCCTGTTCGCACACCTGGTCGCCTGTTTTCACACCTGGTCGTCTGTTTTTCACCTGGTCGCCTGTTCACCTGCTCACCTGTTCGCCTGTTTCACCTGCTCGGCCTGCCCACCAGCTCAGCTGTTCGCCCGAACTGCTGGTCGCCTGATTTCAGCTGTTTGCCTATTTACTGCACATTAATTTGACCTGCTTCGTGGAAAGGAGTTGACATTACGTAAAATGTCGAGGGAAGTTTCACAACCAAGGATGACGTCTCACGGGAGGAATAATAACCAACCTAATCAGAGAACCCCAGCACCTGAACATACCACAGCAGTTCAAGGTGTTGCAGGAACTCAACAACAAGCTGAACCAACTGGAGTTCCGGCAGCTCAAGTCGGACAGAATTATATGCAAGGGTTATCTGAACTGCTCCCATTCTTGCAGAACCCAGAAGATATTTCACGAGTGATAGCTCTCTGTAGAGTGTTAAAAGAGCAACAACAAGGTGCAGCCGGACCCTCTGGTACTCAACCTGATCAGAGGCTCGTTCTTCAACGGGTCGATTAGAGTCCACCAGAGACCGAGGCTGACAGTGAACAGAGAAGAAGGCGTGAGGAGCGTGGGAAACAGAAGGTGACCGACCGATTGGGGCCAAGAATGGAGGATCGTCTAGGCCCACAAGGAGCAGACCGTTTGGGCCCACAAAGAGGAAGAGCTCGAAGCATTATGGACAAGTCAAGTCAGGGAATTCCCCAAAGTAGACCTATTGAACGACGAGAGTATAGGTCACAGGTCCCACCCGTGACAACCTATTGACCCCCTAGTAGAGCTCCAGAAATAGATCAAAGGAGACCAGATAGAGCACCGGAGATAGACCGAGGGAGATCCGGTAGAATACCTGAAGTAGACCGAGGAGGACATCACACAGTTCGGGAAAGATTACGGTGGCCAGCAGCAGAGAGACTTGGCCCTGAGGGCATACATAAGGCCAGTATGATTCCAGCCAGGTCGCACCCGAGTGACAGGGTGTCCGGCTCCCCTCGCCTAGAGCGAGAGGAACGGGTACCCCGTAGAGGTGCAGAGGCGTCGGATGAAATCCTACAATCAATGAGGAAAGCCATCTAAGACCTTCAGGTCAAAGTCTCATTACGCCCAGAAAGCAGTCTGGCGATACAGATCCCAGTTTCACCCTGTCAGCGGTGATACTTTCGGCGCCTGTTCAGCCAAAGATTCAGTTCCCGGTTTCTAATCTGTACGAAGGAACGTCAGATCCGAAGGTGCACGGGTCCAAGTTTACAGATTACATGATTTCTATGGGAGCGCCTGATGCAACCCAGTGTAGGAATTTTCCTCTTACACTCGGAGATCATGCACACAGATGGTTCACTGCGATGCCCCCTGCATCGATCACTTCCTTCATGTTGTTAACACGAGAGTTTTTATTGCACTTTTCTGGAGCAGCATCTTGTTTCACACAGAAGCACGACTGACGAATCTTACCCAAGAGCCGGAGGAATCAGATCAGCAATTCCTCGAACGGTTCGATAAGATTCTGTTAGAAGGAGAACCAGTCAGTGAGGATACTATGGTGATTACCGCGATGGCAGGATTAAAGAAAGGTTCGGATTTGTGGAAGGAAATGCAACTTGCATGTCCGACAACTTATGCAGAGTTTTGGAATAAAGCCGGGAAATATGTGGCAATGCAAGAAGCACTGAAGAAGTCCATAGGAGAAGCCAAGGAAACACCGAAGGCGACAACCCCGGTTAGAGGAAGTGGGGGAAAGTATCTAACCCCCAGGAATTTGAAATCATTTGAGGCCACCGAGTTGGCGGAAAGACTGAACCAAGTTATGGCAGTGTCCATTGACCAGCTTTTCAATGCGGTCGAGAGGATTGGAGAATTGCAACCAGCAAGAAAGCTCAAGGTGGATCCATGGAGAACGAACAGGAACAAGTATTGCGCCTACCATCAGGCGACGGGACATTTCACGAGCGAGTGTCAGGATCTTTTGAGACAGTTGTGGAGGTTTTACGAAGAAGGCAAGTTGTCAGAGTTTGTGAAGCGAACCCCTGGAAAGAGACCACGTGTGCTCGATCGAAGGGCGAATGGAGAAGATGGTGAGAACGAAGACAGGAATAAGGAAGGAACAGGACTGAGATGCCGACAAGAACAGCAAGCCCTACTTCCCCCGCCAGGTCCAGTGCGGGATGTTTTTGTTTTATAACCTGAGGTTGGCCGAGTTGGAGGTTGTACAGATGGGAGGCCACCTCCGTTGAAGAGGCAGAAAAAAGTAGATTTTGCGCGCTATTGACCAAATAAGAGAAACCGAGGCAGGACCCTCTACCAAGCCCACTGCAGAGCTGACTTTTTCACAGAAGGACTTGGAAGGAATCATGATTCCACACAATGATTCCTTAGTCATTAGCGCAAACATCATGAATGCACTAGTTCACAGGTTACTGGTCGATACTGGAGCATACACGAACATTCTGTTCAAAAGTACTCTGGACCAGATAGGGGATTACGAATCCTACATTGAAAATTGTAATCACATGATTATAGGATTCGGAGACACTGTCACTATTCCCCTAAGATCTATACGTTTATCTGTTGAACTTGTATCGGTCGACGATCCCGATAGGAGGATGACGAGGCAAGTAGATTTTCTCGTTGTAGACCAGCCATCCTCCTATAACTGATTCCTCGGCCGACCCTTTTTACATGAATTTAAAATTACCTGTTCGACTTACTATTATTGTATCAAATTCCCGACACCAAACGGAGCCGGCACAATAAAGGGCGACCAGAAGAAAGCTCGTGAATGTTTACTTCAAAACGCGCCATCGGTCACCTACGTACATGTGATTGAAAATCCTCCCCCACACGCGGAGCTGGAACCATATACATTGAGTGCTTCCCAAGCGGGAGCGGAACCAATGGAGGTAGATGATCTGGTTCCCGTACCAGAGAGCGCACCCAATCACATTGTACGAGTTCTAGGGGAATCAGAGACTGGGGGCATTTCAGAGGCGTACACCCAGAGGAATGCCTACTCAATCAAGATTTCGAACCTAGACTAAAAAATGAACCGATGGAGATTGAAGATGAACTCAACGTGAACGGACCCATACTGGATCCGAGGTGGAAAGAGAAGCGAAAACGTGCCACACCGATGGAAGAGTTGACATCTATCCAAGCTTATCCAGATAAAGAAGATCTAGAACTCTTCATCGGATCTGAACTGCAGGATCCATACAGAACAAGAATGATAACTTTCTTGAAATATAACCTGGACGTTTTCGCATGGTCTCATTTAGATATGACAGGTATTCCTACCGAACATGTCTGTCATCAACTTAATATTGATCCAACACGCCGACCAATTCGCTAAAAAAGACGGAAATTCGGACCTGACAGTACGAAGCATTAACGACATAGGTCAAAAAGTTACTGGACAACAAGTTGATACACGAAGCCTTGTGCCCACAATGGGTTGCGAACCCCGTCCTTGTTCGTAAACCCAATGGCACATGGAGACTCTGTATCGACTTTACTGATCTGAATGATGCCTGCCCAAAGGACAACTTTCCACTCCCTCACATTGATCATCTGGTTGATAACACAGCAGGGCACGAACTTATGACTTTCATGGATGCATTTGCGGGATATCACCAGATTGCGCTACATCCTGACGATCAGGAGCATACAACATTCTACACCAACAAGAACCTTTATTGTTGGGATAGGATGCCATTCGGCTTGGTCAACGCTGGAGCCACCTATCAACGATTGGTGAACAAGATGTTTGACGAACATATCGGCCGCTCAATTGAAGTCTACGTGGACGATATTGTCGTAAAGAGCTTGCACAAGGAAGACCATCTTGAGCACCTTTCACAAACATTCCAAATACTCCGCACTTACAACATGAAGCTTAACCCGAAGAAAAGCAGTTTCGGAATTCATTCTGGAAAGTTCCTGGGACATCTGGTCAGTCAACGCGGAATCGAAGTAAATCCAACCAAAGTTCAAGCCATAATTGATATGAAAGCTCCTGATTTAGTTTGAAAGGGTTTAGGGTCTTACAGGATGTTTGGCAGCGTTAAATCGTTTTATCTCGCATTCTGGAGATAAATGTCGGCCATTTTTTGAAGCCATGAAGAAAAAGAAAAATAATTTTGTGTGGACGAGAGATTGCCAGAGAGCGTTTGAAGAAATCAAAGAGTATCTTGGCAATACAAAATTTTTGTCTAAACCAGTTCCAGGTGAAAAGCTCTACCTCTACCTCGCGGCGTCAGAGGTAGCAATAAGTTCGGTGCTTGTACGCACCGAAGGCAAGTTCCATTCCCCGATCTACTACGTCAGTTAGGCTCTACATGAAGCCGAAGTCCGGTATTCTCCAACGGAGAAACTGGCATATGCACTAGTCATGAGCACACTCAAGTTGCTACCGTACTTCTATGATCACCAGGTAGAAGTACTTACGACATTCCCACTACGACAGATTCTACATTGCCCTGATACAGCGGGAAGATTGCTGAAATGATCATTGGAAATCAGCCAATTTAGCATCACGTACGCAACAAGAAGGGCGATCAAAGGACAAGCTCTGACCGATTTCATTGTAGAGCTAACCTATCCATAGGAACTGACGAAAGATCTTAAGCATCCGTGGCACCTGTACGTAGACGGTTCGTCTACCAACTTGGCATCGGGAACATGAGTGGTGTTAATAAGCCCTGACCAACAAGTGTTCACGTCAGCGATAAGATTTTCTTTCCTGGCAACCAACAATGAAGCTGAGTACGAAGCGTTGATTGCCAGACTCAGACTTGCATTGGCTATCAGAGTTAAGAGAGTACAGATTTTTGGCGATTCACAACTCATCATTTCTCAAGTTTGAGGAGAATTCGAAGCCAAAGACGAACACATGATTTTATACCAGAAGATAGTGGCTCATCTAATATGAATGTTTCAGCAAGCATACATTGAACAGATACCTCGACTCGAGAACACTCAAGCAGATGCCTTAGCCCGATTAGCATCCAGCCAGGGGACAACAGAGATAACAGAGGTCGTCATCACCCGGCTTGACAATCCTTCAACCTTTGATTATCAGTTAAATCAAACGTTGAATGGGGGGCAGGAGTTGGAGGAGGAAGATGGAGGAAAAATCTTAGGAAAAATCTGACAACAGGGGAACGGCCCGGCGATCCTTGGGCGGTGGTTTGTCTGGTCAAGCAAGCAGCACGTTACGTATTGATCGACGTCCAACTGTACAAAAGAGGATTTTCATCACCCCTACTCAGATGCGTTTCACGGAAGCTGGGATGAGAAATTCTCAACGAAATCCACGAGGGAATATGCGGAAGTCATGTTGCAGGATGAGCACTGGCGCACAAAACCATGAGGAAGGGATATTACTGGCCTACTTTGAAAGAAGACGCCATCTCATTTGTGAAAAAGTGTCGCAAATGCCAAATGTTCGCCCCCAACATTCGTATTCCTCCACAAGAAATGAAAGCTGTCTACGGTCCTTGGCCATTCGCCAAGTGGGGCATCGACATCATCGGACCATTCTCACCCGGGAAAGGAAGCGTAAAGTTCGCAGTGGTTGCCGTGGATTACTTCACCAAGTGGGCCGAAGCCGAATCGCTGGTGACAGTCACTCAGGGAAAAATGATTAACTTTATCTGGAAAAACCTGATTTGCAGAATCGATTTACCTCGATCAATTGTAACTGATAATGGGCCACAATTTGACGGGAAGAAAATCCGAGAGTTCTGTAATACTTGGGGAATCAAGAAGTATTACTCAACCCCATATCACCCACAGTCCAACTGCCAGGTCGAAGCTATCAACAAAATCATCAAGCGGACATTGAAACTTCGCCTGATAGAGAAAAAAGGAAGCTGGTCAGAAGAACTCCCGGAAGTGTTGTGGTCATACCGTACGTCATTCAGGACAAGCACAGGCGAAACTCCATTCGCAATGGCGTACGGCGTCGAAGCGATGGTACCAGTGGAACTACAGAACCCAACATGGCGGGTTCGTATGTACGATGAGAAAGAGAATGATGAAGCCGTTGCAATCGATAAAGATTTCCTGGAAGAGAAGCGGACGGCGGCAGAAGTGCGCAATGCAGCGTACAAACAATGCGCTACCTGGTATTACAATTCGCGAGTCAAGGTCAGAAGCTTCCAAGAAGGAGATCTGGTCTTGCGAAATATTCTATCTACTCCATCCGGAACTTTTGGACCAGGCTGGGAAGGACCATTTCGTGTTTCGCGAAGTTGGTCGAACGGGACTTGCGAGTTGGAAGACATGGATGGGGTACCATCTTCGTACACGTGGAATGCTGCTCACTTGAAGAAATTTTATCAATAGAAGATGTAAATGTACATTTTATTTCAGAACAGATTATAAATGCTATAGACGGGCTTTTGTTGAGGAGTTCGCAGTCTAACTGAAATTGCCTAACTCATAAGTGGCTAAAGAGGGTCAAAATGCGCTCCAGTTAGAGCCCCGGCTCTGCTGGTCGAGCACGCTCTTTGTGCAGAGACAAAATGGCATTGTACGATGCCTGTACGTCCAGCACTAGAGAGAGCACAAGCATACCAACGCTCTTCTTTGGGTAATGGCGGTAAAACGCCTAATCACTCCCGAATAAGAACCGAGCATGAGAACCCCGAGAGACCACTCACAGAGGGACTTGAGTGTGCACCCGAGGCCCCTCCGAAGGACGTCACGCACGATCCAGAGGATTGCAGAGTGGGTGCACCCGGTAATACTGGGACAGCGCTTCATGTCCACCTGAGGGACGCAGATACGCTCCCGAGGACGAAGTGAACGCTTCCTGATGGCCCATTTCCGCGCGAGTGTCTTATTCATCTCGTGCCCAGAGAGAGGCGAAGCGAAACGAATTAAAGACCCAACAGACGCGAAAGACGATATATAATAGTAGACAGAAATAGCATTTCATAAGAGTTCACTAAAACAAATGAGTACGTTCGAGAAACACCCTTCATTAAAGCAGAAAAGAAGTACAACAAAAGATAGAAAGTTTGAGCAACATTCGGAAATGAAAAAATGGAAAGTAATGATGCAACAAGAAGCAAAAGTGCAAAAAGCAAACTGATGTCTAAAACAGATAAGACATCAGGCAAACAAAACAATGATCCTAGTCGGTAATCCTAATCGGTTGTGGGGGCTGAAGCATCACTAGCAGATGGCAGAACCACGGGTGCCGACGTGTCATCACCAGGAGGAGTCTGGATATAAGACATGGCGATCTCGTTCTCTCTCTCCTGACGACCTTCTTCGGGAGAGGCTTCAGCAACATCAGTAATTTCCTGGGGAGCAGAAAAGGTCTCGGTGACCGCAGCAGTTGAGGGTGCATCAGGAGCAGGTTGTGATCGCAGCTGAGGCTGAACGATGGTATACCCTTCTCCCAGGAACCCCAAGTCAAGTCCCGACTCCACTAAATCAGCTAGGGGAAAGGGCTGCGACTTGGCCGGTGGATTGGCACGGAGGAAGTCAGATAATTTCTTCATCATCATCCCGGACATCTCCGACCCCTCTTTCTCAACCTTACGGATTGCTCAAATACTTTCGGAATATGCACAGACATATCCAAAGTTAGCTGCTTCACCCGTCTGCTCCGAAAATTCCTCTTCGGGATACATGCACTCCATCGTGTTCTGAAGTGTAGCCTTCTTTCGTTCCAGCCCTAAGACCTGATCCAGAGCATCATGATACTACTGGTTCGTATCAGTATTCTCAGCCTTGAGACGAGCAATGCCCTCAGTAGCTGCATTCAACTGCTCATTGAGACTTCGATTGCTATACTGAAGTTTCTTGACAGACTCAAGAGCATTGTTCTCTGACTCCAACGTGCTCTTGATCTTGAGAGTTGCTCGGGCCAACTCATCATCTTTTACCTTCAGAGCTTTTTTATCCTCTTTCCGCTCATCCTCAGCTTTGCGATTTTCTCTTTTGAGATCAAGTTCCTGATCTAGGGCCAGTTGGATTGTGATGGCAACGGAACTGGCAAACATCCCGCCCAGGAGCAAGTTATCACTCACGTCTTGTTGACGGACCATGCGGTCGCTTGTTTTGCTCCAAGACTGGGCAACGAACTCAGTGGCCCTTTGAACGTCCTGATCAGGATAATCGCCCGTATACCCTGGCACCTTAGAGCAAGCAGCTTGGTGAAGCGCATCGCAGCGAAAAGGATGATCACCTGGATGATAACTGAAAAGAATAACGATTGCATGAGTAAAATGATACTTTGAATGCAAAGTGGTGAGGAAGAATAAGAACTTACGAATCTCAAATTTCTCGGTCCCATCCGAGATAGGAGTCATCTCGGCGGAAGCCCGGCTCACGAGAAGAAGGTGGAGGTTGATCGCGAGGGCCCTCAGATCGAGGATCGACAGGGGGGCGATCAGATCCAGCGGGCGCGGCAGTCTTGCTTCTCTTCTTCTGCTGATCGGCATCCTCTTCACGACTAGCGGATGAACTGCCCCATTTCCTGGACTGTTTGGAGGACTTCTTAGGTGGGCTCTTCCGACCGGTGGATCAACAGTAGGAGCAACAGGAGGTGGCGGCGCAGTCCGCTACACTGGAGGCTTGGTTCCCCTCAACCTCCACAATCTGAGCAATGCCACTGGAGGATCCATCGCGCGCCTATTCAAGCCGGAGTCAAGATCTCGAACTCGGCGGCAAAAAGCTTGAAACTCTGGAGGAATCACTACCGTAACTCCTTGATCTATCACAGAAAACTTATTATTAAAATAATGAACGGATCAAGGAAATGGTAACAAGCAGATGGTATCAACCTTCTGGAAGCGGAGCTTGAGCGGCGAGGTGATGCGGACTAGTGATTAAACCGGCTACACGTCTGCAGTGCTCGCTTAACAAATGTTTCACCGTCCGATATGGCTAACGGTGATAAGAAGCATTGGAAAGCGCGTAGAGGAACAAATCAGAAACACCCTTCGGTCCCCACTTCGGAAGTCTTGGACCTGCAAAGAAGTAATATTTACATTAGTGAATTCCGGAACGAAAGACGCATGGAGAATGACACTTACGTCTCAATTCTTCGTATTCTTCCGGAGTCCTAATTCTCTCTCTGGAGCCAATATAAGATGTAGAGGCGCGCCAATCCCCACCAATAAAGAAAAACTGTTCCCTCCAGCATTTCACTTTGTTCGGCAGCGACTCCACAATCTTCATTCCTGCCCGGGCCTTCACATAATAATAGCCATATCCATCGTCGTCGCTAACCGAGATCATCATGGCATAGTGAATCTCAGGGGCCGTCAAATGATTGGGATATCCTTCCAATCCCATCACCGTCAGAAAACCTAGCAGATTATTCCATCCATTTGGCGTAATCTGAGTGATCGCTAGGTTAATGTCCATCAGAAAATGGACGATCACCGGATGCAGTGGAAGTGGGAGTCCAGCCTCGAGAATATCGATGTTTAATGCGGTACACCCCGGTGGTGGCCGATCGTCACGTTCCCAGTTACGTGGAACGTACATGTGAATATCAAGCGGGATCTTGTACTTATCCCGGAGAGCAGTTAAGTCGTCCTCTGTCAACAGACTTTGATGAGTGGTGGCGGCGTATACTGTTTTCTTATAAGAAACCGGGGGAATTCGAGGTCGAACGAATTGATCCCGGTACCGATCCAGATACACCACCCAACTCATCTCCTGTGCAACTCCCTCTGGAATCGTGTACTCAGATAGCTGCTCAGAAGGTTGGTAAATACGAGTCAAATCGTCCCAGATCTCCTGTTGGCTCGGCCCGGGATCTCGCTCGAAACCTTCTCCAAGATCAGAGCCCGCATCGACCTCGCCAGGGTTAATCTCTTTTGGAACCTCGCCAGACTGATCCCGAGCCTCGGTAGTCTCATGAACAACTTCAGTATCAGTGGACTCGGTACTAGTCCCCAAAGCATCATGGATGGCCGAACGAACCTCCGGATCCATCTCATCCTCAGTCTCTTCATCCGTTATCAATAATCTTCTCCTAACAAGCAGAGGAGAAGCCGACCGTCTACGTTGAGCAATTTGTGCACGACGAGCCGCTCGCAAATCCCTATCCGCAGGCAGGGAGCGACCAGCTGTACTTGCTCGCCTGGGTCGGCCCTTTGTTTAACCCGACGAACAGTATCACCTGCTCGCCTAGGTAGGCGAGCAGCTCCTTTAGGCGCCAGGCGAGCAGCGCTTTGAAGATCCGGACGAGCAGCTGCACCTGCTCGCCTATCCTGGCGAGCAGCTTCTTCAATATCCAGGCGAGCAGCAGTTTCACTTTGCGGGCGAACAACTGCACTTGCTCGCCTGAATAGGCGAGCAGCTCCTTGAGTCTCATCATCCCGGCGAGCAGCTTGTTCACCTTCAACCTCAGCTGCTCGCTTTCTCTCTTGCACCGCCCAATCTCGCTCCCGAGACTCCGAACCGATCACTAAGCTCCTTGTGCCCCTATTTCGAGCCAAATTCGAATAATCCCACAAATCTTGGATAGGAGATTCGACCATAGGCCATTTTTCCGGGTTCCTCGGTGGCGAGCGACTAGGCGACGGCGGAGATGCCATTTTTTCCGACGCAAAGCTCCAAAATCAGAAAACTCAAATTTGCAATCGGTCAAAGGCGGCGCCCAGTATCAAAACCTAAGTACAACCAAATCCTCAATCCAATTCCGATGAGAAACCCCAATCCCTACAGAAGACCGTATTTCAACGATTTCCGGCAATAGGCAACAATGTACAATTCGATTCCCGACCGGCAATGGTAGAAAACCAAAGGAAAATGAAGAAGAAACAAGGAAGAACAACGAACAAATATACTACCTTTTCTCTGAAAGTTGGCGACGCTGAAGGCGGAAGAATTCTTGAAAACCAAGTTGCCAGAATTCACTTGAAGAGATGAAGAAAACGAAAAGGGGAGGAGGGTTTTGATTTGGATTATTTATAGATAAAAAGCGGACCCTTATTTGCAAATTTTCAGGGACTAAAGCGCAAAATTTTAAAGTAAGGAAGTGGCGCGCGAAATTAGAGAAAGACGCTTCGCATTCCGCTCCCGAAATCCTGCCGAAACAGGCGAGCAGCTCACCTGCTCGCCATATCTGCTGGTCGTCACCTTCAGACGAGCAGCTCACCTGTTCGCCTAGTGAACTGCTCACCCATGCTCGCCTACTTCGGTCCAAGCTGTTGATCGCCGGTCTGGACAATCCAAGGACACACTAACCCTACTTTTAGTGTTTTACATCATTTGGGGTGTGGATATGTGAGGATACACCCTGGTATCTCTTTTTTCCTACGACCGTTTTATCCACAAGGGTGGTTTACGGCTAGGTTTTTAACAAGGCTACGGGGGTTTTCTCACTATATCCATATCCCAAAATGTTTGCAGGCTGCGAAGAATCCTTGATTACTTCATTATTACGATGAAACTTCAGGAATAACCCAAATAGCTCGATGATTGTTTTTCTTTTAAAGATTCAAACAAACATCAAGCTAGGGGGCAACTATTGATGCAATAATCTAATCCAGATGATTAAGGAAGTAATTAGTGGAATACCGGATGACGTGTCCCAAAACAACTAATCAAACATGATGATTATGGGCAAAGTTCAAGAAGATCAATACGAGAAAAGAAGAATCGTCAAACAAGCAAGAAATGGCCGAGCAGCAGTGCAAAGAGAAAGGGGCGAGCAGCTCACCTGCTCGCCCAAACCCCCTGCCTAGCCCACCTGCTCGCCTATTTGCTCATAATAGGCGAGCAGACCTTGTAAATCTCATAACTGGCGAGCAGCTCATCTGCTCGCCCAAGGTGCTGGTCGCCAGGGTTGATTATTAGTTGTATAACATGTTTATGTGCTTTGAGATAAAATATTGTGCATATTTTTTAATTTTGTTTTGCCCGAATTAATAGAAAATTTTGAAATTGATATTTTGATTTGTTTTTGAAACAAATCAAAAACCTGACGGAAATTTTAGAATTGTTCATTAATATTTTTGCTGAGTTTCTCAAAATCCTTTTGTGATTAACTTTTGGATACTGTTAATTGATTTTTTGAAACCGAAATACTGGATATGCCTATTTGATTCTATGTGCCTATGTCGACCTCGAACCGAGACGCTTGCTAGGCGAGCGAGTTTCGCCGGACCGATGATGGCGTTTCGCTAGGCGAACGCGTTTCGGGTATTCGATGTCGGTCTCCTCGGTGGATCGGTTACGGTGTGGACTGCATCGGATCGGGTGTCGACGACGGAAGCGCTGGGCGCTGTTCAGCGTCGTGGGCGAAGCGACTGCACTGGGAGTAGCTCCGTGTCCCTCGTCCGCTGTGCGTTGCGCGCTGGAGACTGCCGGGTTCGCGACGCGCTGGAGGCCACCGGTCGCGTCCCTCGCCCCTGGTATGTGCGCTGCGCGCTGGAGTCCACCGGATGCTGCGATCTCGTAGATGCGGCAGCGCGGCGCTGGGCATCGCGGCTGAGCGATGGCGAGCGCGTCTTGTCGGACGGGGAGTCGCCGGTGTTGATGCTAGGCATCGCCGGCTATGAGGATGTGTACCTCCTGTGTGAGCGTGTGCTGTTTATGCCCTAGGGGCCTGGGTTGAGAATTTGATTCTCCCCAGGCCCCTCCTTGCAAATACTCTTTTAATTGCAAAATAGTCCCTGTGTAATTTTAAAAGTTTTTATAATTATAAGGCCTTGTTTGGCTATTTAAAATCATAAATTCCAGTTTTTAATTTTAAGGGATTATTTGGTAAATTTAAGTTGTAATAATTTATGATAAAATTATAAATTGGGCAAAATAATTTTGAAATCTTTAGAAATTAACCAAGGTTTGGAACTTGTTGGTATTTCTAAAATTGACAATATTTAATCTACGAATATTTATTATTTTGCACATTAATTTGATTTTTGTGCTAAGTGATAATTAATTATTTTATTTAGGCAATTTATTTTTTGCAATTAAGCATGATAATTTGATTAATTGCTTTACTTGCATAACTATTATGTGAATTTTAATTAATAGTTATAGTCCGCTATATTGTCTGGGTAGGCGGCACCCAGTACTTGTCGGACCGTAAATCATGTTTGGGTAGACGGCACTCAATATTTGTTAGACCGTGATTTATGCTTGGGTAGACGACGCCCAATATTTGCTCTTTTGTGATTGAGCATGTACAAATTGGATCTTGTTTAAGCAATTAAATACCCCGCCTTCAAATGCTCCTCAATTAAAATATGGTTATCATTTAGAATGAATGATGTCTTCCATCATATTTAAAAGAAAAATCGGAGATTTTATTCCATGAGTATTTAAGGCCCAAGTCTTTTGCTCGGAGTTACATCTTACGGAACTTTTATAGGGACATGAAGTGTCGCCGTGTGATGGTTGTTGACCACCTAAATTGCTTCACCAGCCCAAGTAGGGGAACAATGAGGGGACATCGATTGAACTAGGTTCGATCAACTAGGAGTTGCATATATTGCAATTGGTTTTGAGACCTACCAGTTATGCTATCGCAGTAATCAGCCCAAGCAGGTGCTGTGGTAGCAGGAATGTGGATCCTAGTCCATTATAATTTATATTAGATATAAATTTGTACTCTTCCGATGAGGTCGTTGAGTATGTGAAAATAATGGAGACAAAAAAAATTAAAGGCCATGTTTATTTTGATTGCTGAATATCGATCATAGGAATTATGTGTTTTTAATTCCCGTTCTTTTATTTTATAATTTCTCTAGGTTGGTTGAAATGAATAATCTGTCGTTGAGATTCGTTCTGGAATCAAACAAATTGGCTGGGCCAAATTTTCTGGATTGGCATCGCAACATGCGTTTGGTGCTAAGACAAGAAAAGATTGAGTACGTGTTGGACACACCAATCCCCGAAACCCCTGCTGCAGGTTCTTCAGAGTCTGCTACGTTTGACGTTGCAGCTCAGAAGAAGCATCAAGAAGATGCGAAATAGGCGCAATGTGTTATGCTGCTTGGGATGAACCCAGAGCTTCAAAGGCAACATGAGAAAATGGATCCCTATGAGATGCTCAAACACCTGAAGGATCTTTTTGACTCTGAATCTCGCTCCGAGAAATATGAGGTCATGCGAGATCTGTTTAGGTGCCGCATGTCTGAAGGAGGTAAGGTTTCACCTCATGTCCTGAAGATGATAGGGCTAATCGAGAAACTAGGGTCCCTAGATATGAAGTTAGGGGACGATGTTTCCGTTTATGCTATTCTTCTGTCGCTTCTGGATTCATTTTCTAGTTTCGTAGTGAACTATAATATGAATCAGACGGTAGCAACAATGCCTGAATTGTATAACATGCTCAAAACTTTTGAGGCAACTACCACTAAGGAAAGGAGTGTGCTCATGGTGAGCTCTTATGCTAAATCTGGCCATAAAGGCAAGAAGAAGCGTAATAACAAGGCTAAGAAAGGTTCTAAGCCGAATATCCTAAAGCCTAAGGGTGGTATTCAAAAGAAAGAGTGGGTAGATAAGGATGTGTGTCTCTACTGCAAAGAGAAGGGGCACTGGAAGAAGGACTGCAAGGTTATAACTGCTGAGAAAAGAGCACTAGGTGCATCTGGCACTGGAACAGGTATGTTTGTCATTGAGATAAATATGTCTACTACTAGTTCTAACTGTTGGGTATTAGATACCGGATGTGGCTCACACATTTGTACAAATGTGCAGGGCCTCAGGGAAAGCAGAGCGGTTAGACCGGGTGAAGTCATCCTACGCTTGGGAAATGGTGCACGAGTTGCTGCGGAACGTGTAGGGACATATATTATAGACTTACCCAGTGGGAATAGATTAGAACTTAATAATTGTTATTTTGTTCCGTCTATTACTAGAAACATTATTTCCATTCACGATGTTAGACATTGAAGGGTTTTCCTTCCATTTTTCTAATAGTAGTTGCTACTTTATGTTGAATGGTACTATTTATGGAAATGCTTCTCTTGTGAATGACTTATATTTGTTGAATTATGGACATGATATTCTTAATGTGCAAAATAAAAGACTAAAACTTAGTAATCAGGAAAATCCTACCTTCTTGTGGCACTGCAGACTTGGTCATGCCAATGAGAAAAGAATTGCAAGGTTAAGAAAGTTAGACTACTTAACCCCATTTGACTTTGAGTCTTATGGAAACTGTGAATCTTGCCTCAAAGGAAAAATGACTAACAAACCTTTTTCTGGGAAAGGGGTACGGGCCAAAGAGGTGTTAGAGTTAGTTCACACAGATGTGTGTGGACCACTGCCAACTCTAGCAAGAGGTGGTTACGGATACTTCATTACTTTTACTGATGACCTCTCTAGGTTTGGATATGTGTATCTTATGAGACACAAATCTGAAGCCTTTGAGAAGTTTAAGGAGTATAAAGCTGAGGTAGAGAAACAATTTGGTAAGAGTATTAAAACTATTCGATCAGATCGAGGAGGGGAATACCTTAACCATGAGTTCCTGAATTATTTAAAGTTGCATGGCGTCCGATCTGAATGGACACCTCCTGGAACACCACAAATGAATGGTGTATCTGAAAGGAGGAATCGAACCCTGTTAGACATGGTAAGATCCATGATGAGTTTCTCCTCTCTTCCAACATTCCTGTGGGGTTATGCACTCCAAACCTCAATTTACATTCTGAATAGGATTCCATCTAAATCAGTTGAGCGAACACCATATGAATTGTGGTGTGGTAAAAAAACATAATTCTCACATATCAAACGTGGGGTTGCCCCGCATATGTGAAAAAGATGCTCACTGATAAGTTGGAATCTAAAGGTGAGAAGGGTTATTTTGTGGGATATCCTAAGGAAACAAGAGGATATTATTTCTATCTTCCTGTGAATCAAAAGGTTATTGTTTCTAGATAGGCGACGTTCCTTGAAAACGACTACGTCTTTAAGGAACAAGGTCGTAAAAAGATAGAACTTGAAGAAATTCAAGAACCACAAACTAACACTGAGGCTGAGAACTAGTTGGACAACCACGACAAGGAATCAGTGGGAGCATTCAGTGAATCTCATGGTGGAAGCCTATCACTAGGTGATCGTCCTCCAGCTAGTGGGAGCATAATTGGAGATATCTCGCATATGCAAGAAACTCCAAATAGACTGAATGAGAATGATATGGATATTGTTCGATCTCCTGCTCAAGAGACGCAAGAAAACATAGCTCTTGAGAATTCTCTAGGCATTGACCAGATGATCACTGGAGAACCTCCTCACAATCAGAATGTACAGTCTGCACAAATACAGCTCCGTAAGTCTACTGGGATGCGTCGTGCACCTGTTAAGCTCAACCTTCTCTTGGAGAAACACGATAACGTGGAAATCCCGGATAAGGACGATCCTAAGACTTATTCTGAAGCAATATCAGATATTGATTCAGGGAAGTGGCATGAAGCCATGAAATCTGAAATGGACTCGATGTACGTTAATCAAGTTTGGGACTTGATTGAATTGCCTAAAGGGGTTAGACCCATTGGTTGCAAGTGGGTCTTCAAAAGGAAGACTGACGCAGATGGCAAAGTACAAACCTATAAAGCTAGGTTGGTGGCAAAAGGTTATAGTCAAAGAGAAGGAATTGACTATGATGAAACCTTTTCAGCAGTTGCGAAAATCAAGTCTATTCGGATTTACTTGCAGTAGCTGCATACTATGATTATGAGATTTGGCAGATGGATGTCAAAACAGCTTTCCTTAATGGATTCATTGATAAGGAAGTGTTTATGACACAACCAGAAGGTGTTGTATCCAAGTCAAATCCAAATCTAGTATGCAGGCTGAAGAGGTCCATCTACTGACTGAAGCAAGCTTCTAGGAGTTGGAACATCCGATTTGATGAGGCTATCAAGTCATTTGATTTCGTCAGAAATGCGGAAGATCCTTGTGTGTATAGGAAACACGACGGAAATAACATTGTTTTCATTATCGTATATGTGGATGACATATTGATTTTGGGAAACAATATTCCGTTAATGCAATCCGTGAAAGATTGGTTGTCCAAGACCTTCATGATGAAGGACTTGGGTGAAGCCTGCTACATCCTTGGGATAAAGATTTATAGAGATAGATCTAGAAGGATGTTGGGGCTGTCACAATCCACCTACATAGATAAGGTACTGATGTGTTTTAATATGGAGAACTCTAAGAGAGGTTCTCTACCGACAAGTCATGGATCAAGCTCTCAAAGAAGGATTGTCCTTCCAATGAGAGTGAGATCGAACACATGAAGAAAGTCCCATATGCTTCTGCCATTAGGTCGATCATGTATGCCATGACTTGCACTAGACCCGATGTGGCCTACGCTGTCAGTATAACTGGTAGATACCAGCAGAATCCGGGTGAACCTCACTGGATTGCTGTGAAGAACATTCTAAAGTATCTTAGACGAACTGAGGAATGTTTCCTAGTCTATGGTGGACAGCCAGAACTAGTAGTGCCTGGTTCGCTGATGCTAGTTTTCAGTCTGATTGCGATGACTATAAGTCGCAGTCAGGTTATGCATTCACACTCAACGGTGGAGCGGTGAGCTGGAATAGTTCCAAGCAAGAAACAACTGCAGATTCAACAACCGAAGCCGAGTACATTGCTGCATCAGAAGCCGCTAAAGAAGCTGTCTGGATTTTACAGTTCTTGAAAGAACTAGGGGTAGTTCCGAGTGCCAGTCGTGCAATAAAGTTGTATTGTGATAATACTGGTGCGGTTGCGCAAGCAAAGGAACCAAGATCTAATAATAGAAACAAGCATGTACCTAGGCGTTATCATTTGATCCAAGAGATCATAGCGAGAGGAGAGATAGAATTGGAACGAGTCCCCACCGAGGATAACCTTGCAGATCCTTTCACTAAGGCACTTAGTGTGCATGTACACACTAGACACTTTGAGAGTCTAGGTGTTAGGCATATGGGTGATTGGCTCTAGGCCAAGTGGGAGATTGTTAGTATATATGTCCTAGAAGACAATCATTTTAGGAGGACATAGTACTTGATCGTTATTCAGTTGTTTATATTATTGACTTTATTTAATAATATTTGGCATTACACTTTATTGAATATTATGTTTGATTGTTTGCATGTTATTAATATTTGTGTTCCCATGAACTTATGTCGTCATTAAGAATGTGAGATCTTAGATGACAATGACATGGTTCTTAAAGTAGCCACAATCAATGATCATCGAGAACGGGATATCGATGATGCGATTGGTGTGCGATCTGCATCATACTCTTAGAGAGTGTAGTGGTTCTCACAACTACGAGATATTAGATATCTCATGATGGATGCACAAATACTTTGAAGAGTATTGACATACCCAACCATGAAACCGTTTGATGTATTCTATTTACGTGTCTACGGGAGTATCGGTTTGTGGAGTGGTGTAATAGTCCTATGACTTGAGGTCAATACACAAGACATGTACGGAATGATGGGCTTTGACCATGACTTACGCTTGCACTCTCAACGGAGTAGATATGACATGTGTTGGGCACATCACGAAGTATATGTGCGTTGTAGTTGAGCCAAGATAGGATTCGTTCCTCAAATAGAATTAGAGAGAATACTCATCTTCTCATATCTAATTGGATCGTTAGTCATTGGCCAATGCACGTCGTATTTGAAATAGTGTTCAAATATGACAACATGATCAATTAGCAGAATGAGATAATGTGATTAAGTTCTTGGAATAGACACATTATCATATTCTAGACTTAATTAGAGTATTCGTGAACAAAAAGACCGTATCACTTTGAGCTTCACATTACAGGTTGTTGCTGTATCCTCGCAACGTACCTCATATATTGAGATTGTCTGGTTTATTGTCTAGGGTTCAACTAAGATCATTAGTTTGACTAATCGCTTGACATATGAGGGCCTATGGGTCACACAATAAGTAACCCACGTATACGAATTAAGTTGGTCGGATTAAATATTTGATTAGATCATAAATATTTAATTAATGGAGAATTATAATAATTCTATTTAATAGAATTATTAATATTTAATTAAATTAGATTTAATTAAATTAGATGATATATTAGATATGTCATGATAATAATATATTAGATATATTATTATATATTATATGGTAAAGAATATATTTGATATCTTATAGATATGGAAATACTTTACTATATATATGGGTTATGGGACTCATAAATTATAAGTCTAAAATCCCTCATATTCTCCATGAATTCCAAGAGTGAGTTTTTCCTAGCGAACTCCTTTTGGAATTACCATAAGGCAATTGATTGCAAGTTCGTAGACGAGGATTACGTGGATACCATAGTAGAGGGATCCGACTACGAAGCACTGTAAGGATAATTTAATTATTCTTGCTAAACCATATGTTATACATCCATGCGTTTAATTCGTTGTTGGTGAATTTTAATTCTTCCGCTGCTACAAATATGTGTTTTGTAACCATAAAACCCAACAGAAGTGCTGCTCGCCTGATTTGAAGAAGATTACCAAGACCCCATTTTCATCATTTTCAGCCAATTTTCTTGTATAATTTTCTTGTTTAGGCGGTTAGGGACACGTGTAAGCTTCAGAATAAGCGTGGCAAAGCGTGTGCCACCACCTGCTTATGTATTTGCCTATAAATAGGCCACCATTTTCATAATAATACAAGTTTTCTTAGCCTCAGCCAAGCTCTGCCGATATCTTCACGTAATCAAACAATTTGCAGCTCCATTTAACTGTTCTTGATCGATTGTTAGTGAATTCGCATTCGTTAGCCACATAAACACTTCCGTTGCGGAGATTTCATTAACACTATACTAATCTAAAAATTCAACTTTGATACAAAATTTTACTTATTATTTTATATATAAACACAACGGTTCACTTATTATGTTATGAATATGCAATTGGATTTTTGTTTACAAATGCGGTTCACTTTATTCACTGCTAATTATTTTAGTTTATAAATATCAAGTGTAGTAGTTATATTATGTCTTCTCCATGGTATATTATTTATCAAATTTTATGTATAATACTTGCGTTGCACATGTCCAATGCAGATCGATAAATATAATTAATCTAGCCAATATAATTTTTTTTTAAAGAAGTATATAATTCATGATATCAAGTGTAGATTTAGAGTTGGTAAATGGGCGGCCCGGCATAATCCAATTCATCGGGTCAAATTATATTCATGATCGGGATGGTTCATTTTTTAATCGGATCTGTAAAAATTGAGCCTAGTCTAGTTCAAATATCAGGTAGGCAGAGCCGGCCAATCGGACCGGGTCTGAATTGTCAACTTTCTCAATATAAAGATGGCAATTAGGCCACCGCGGGCCGGCCCACCGGGCCAAGTTATATTCACGGACTGGACCGGACAATTTTTCAATCGCGCCTATAAAAATTAGGTCCAACTCAGTCCAAATATCGGGTAGACCGGAGTGAAATTGTCAACTCTATGGAATAGTTATGTCATGCCTTCGACCTTTTCCATGTAATTTTTCATTTTAATAAAATTATATCTAGGATAATTGTGTCACAGTCCAATGCATATATGTGGAAATATTAATGTTTAGTCTTGCCAACATAATTTCATTTAAATTTGTTTGATATTTTAAACTTTGATAACATAAAACTGTATTCTTATATTAAATACGAATATTTAAAATTAGAAAAAAAAATTATTTATAGATATTAATTCTAATAATAACACAGTACAAAAATATTTATTTTAACGAGTAACTAGTGCTCAGTAATAACGAGTGCATTTGGTGAGTACAAAAAATTACAGAATTTTAACTAGCTAGGGATATATTTTCCTCGTTTAAAACGAGAACTTTTAATGATGAGAAATATACATCCCACTGAGTGAATGATAAGGGCTAAACCCTGGCCATGTCACGACCCCGAACAAGAACTATAAATCCAATGGTTCATTGGTGATTGGTGGGAAATGAGAGGATGAAGCAAGTTAGCAAGAAGATATGAAAAAAAGACAGAAGATAAAAAGGGTGTGGGTAGCATGTCATATGTTGATGCTGGGCGGTCGCACAACACATAGATTTGGTCCCAATAAGCTAAAAAGGTGGATACAAAGATAGATAGGGCAACAATATTTAGTAGTAGGTAATCAATCAGATCGAGCAGTATATCCATATCTTGTGTCCCCTTTTTGCCTATTAAAAGCAAATGAACTGAATCCCACTTAATATGTAGCATCACCATCAGCATTGCACCACCTTAATTTTTTTTTTTTTTTTCAAATACCATATCCAGTCTGAGAATGACTTGCTAATTCGGGGGACCATAATCCACCGTTCACTAGCGGAGATCCGATAGTAATAAATACTAAGGTATAGTTTATTTTTTGTAAAGTTAGGAGGAATCAGTTTAATTAAATCTATCTATTGAAGAATTCCATTTCAAAAAATATATCTATTGAAGAATTCGATTTCTACATGCATTTCTATTCTTACTTTTGCTGTTAGTTGAATACCAACTATAATAATTTAGTAAATTTTTGCAATTTTATGAGGGTTATTTTTTAAAAAGAAAAATATGTTAGAGAGGAATTACGAACCGCTTTCTAAGTTAATTAAAAAAATCTGTAAAAGACTTAAAGAGCTGTTAATAACCTCTCTGTAAGTGGAAGCTTAAAAAATGATTTTTTAACAGCTCTTTGAGCTTAAAGAGTTGTCAATATAGAGCTCTTATAACCGTTCTCTACGTTAAAAAATAAGGTTTAATTTTTTCATGTTAAAAATATATATTAGTGATTATTGGTATTGTCAAGGTGGGGAGCAGCTGTACCAGGAAGTTGCTCGCTTAACACTTATTGTTCATAGATTATTGTAATTCCTCTCTAATCATGTTTAGGCTAATAAGGTGGCTTGTTTAACTTCAAATGTTGCTCGCAAATCAAGAAGTACATCCCACATGAATTTCCTTACATACTCTCTGCTATCACTTGAACCAAGACAAACTCTTGATTTTTTTTTTTAAGAATTTGAACATGGAAAACTCTCGGAACAAAATTCAGATTTGTGTCACATTTCAGATTTTGTTTTCTTATTTTTGAATTAATGTTAATTTTTTGGAAAAAGTTCATAAAATTATTACAAAACATAAATCGAAAATTTTCGAAATTATGACACAATTTTTTGGAATTTTCTTCTAAAGTCATGTCAAATTTTTAGAACACCAGAGGCGAAAAAATTTTAATTAAAAAAAACATGTGCATAATCATTTTATTGATCCAAAATACAACAATATTCATAGAAAATAACAAAAGTACAAGAAACGTTACTCTAAGGTTTTATTCAATAATCTAATTTTTTCTTAAAAAATATTTAACATATTCATCATCTCAATATTTATACTTTATTCTTGCAATATTAATACGATCAACTTTGTTTTTCAGCTCCGAATAATACATACAATCATTGGTTTGTGGTATTATAATGTAAAGGGGTGAACTTATTAAATTCAATGAGCATAACCTTGGCCTATTCACTGAATTATATGTATAGCTAGCGTCATTGATTATTTAAATATAGAGGACAATTGTTTAAAATAATGACAAAAATTTGTATGATCTCGAGTTCACGGTAAACTCGAGTTTTTAATTATCACTGTTATATATATACATTATCACTGTGGTGTATATCTATATATATTCACTATCATTGTTATGCGTATACACTATCACTGTTAAAAAATTAAGTATATTTATATGATAATAAAAATATATATAATTAACAGTGATAGTGATATATATATATATATATATATATATATATATATATAATAATGATACGAGTTCATTTGAACCCGAGTTCACGTATAAAATATAAGTTTAAAGGTGTCTACATTTAGTGATAGGATCGTTGAGACGTCAAATGGACTTCATTTGGCAATGCTACATCACAATGAATTCAGAGGTTGGCTTTAGTCGTTTCACAATGAATAGTAATTTAATTTGTCAACACAAACACACGTACACAATATGTGATGCTTTTCTGGTACATGTGTGAAGGTGTACATAAAATAATTGAAACATAACAATTTTTATAAACTCAAATTCACGGTGAACTCGATCAGTATTTTGTATATATACTATATATCACTATATGTATATTTACTATCATTGATCACTGTTAAGAAAATTAATCATATCTTTAAAACAGTCATTGAAAATAAATATTACCCCCGTCCCCCAAAAGTTTGCGGTATTTTTGGGGGCAAGACTTTTAAGAAAAAATGTAATTAGTAGAATGTGTGTGTGATGAAGATTGTGAGGTAGAGATTTAGAGGGTGGATATTAAAAAGAATATTTCCATTTTAAGGTTATACAAACTTTTGTAGGACAAACTAAAAAGGAAAGTATGCAAATTTTTGTGGGACGGAGGTAGTAATTAACAGTAATAATGATTATATATACATAATAGTGATATGAATTTACGTAAATTCGAATTTACAGTAGACTACCCTAATTGAAATGGTTAGAGGCTACATATCAATTCAAGCTTTTATATTAGAGATTCAGTGGTTGGTTATTTCAATTCAATTCAAATCTTAGATATTGTGAAAGTTGATTGATAGGGCTGTCTTTTATATGTTTTTAAAGTTGTTTTCTTTTTCTTTGGGTCATTGGGTGAGTCTATTGAGACCCTCAAAATTGCAAAAAGAAGTCATATATTTGAATATATATATCTCGAATGATTTTTTATATTTCATGATCTAATATATTTTTTAGAAAATATTTTATTATATTCTTGTTGTTTTGGAGTCTCTCCCCCCTACAAAATCCCATCTATTAATCCATATTATTTAATTGAAGGTATGTCTTTGTGGTTTTGTTTGCGTTTGTCTTAATTTCTGTCTATTTATTGCTACTTTGTTCGCATTTTTTTTTTCAGCTCATTATTGGTGTTCTGTTTTATTTATCTCTGCTGGAGTGATTGTATTTAATTCTTCTTGAAAATCTTTGATTTTTTTTTATTCATTAAAAATATCAATAATTTAATTAATAATTTTGTTAGGACATTTAATTTTTTTCAAGTTCTCATTATTAAATCAAGTCTTCATCTATTATGAACGAGAGTGCAAATGACGCTTGGCGGTCGGCGGGCGGTCGAGTGCCGCCAAGCACCAAGATCGCCTAGACGGTGCCAAAGTTTTTCTATTTTATTTTTTATTAATTTTAATTTTTTTCTAAACATATATTAATAAAAATATACATTATAGATAAATTATAAAAATAAAACATAATTAATAACTACCATAAAATATAAAAAGTCAACAAAATGTTAAAAACTATCATAATACGACATTGTTCAATTTTTAAATGAAACACAAAAAGAGCAAAATACATAGAATGAATAAATTATGAAGTAGTTCAATTAAACTTTCATTTTTTAGTGAGTTAGTAAATTAGTTTTTATTTTTAAATTTTAGTTCTAACTTTTAAGTTGAAATAAAAATAAATAAAAAAGAGTAATGATCATTTAGGCGGTGCCAAGACGGCCTAGGCGGTCTCGGCAATACCAAATATGTTAGCGATTTTTTTTTTTGGCGATTTAACCTTGCCGTTGGCGACCGCCATTTACATCCATGATTATGAACCTATTATGAATAACATTCTCGATGGCTGTTGTTATTTCATTCTTTTAAGTTACAAAAAAACTGTTTCAAAAGAAAATTTGATCAAGGGAGTTTGACAGCATTTAACAATACCTTGAGGATACAATTAGTAACACTGACACCCCTTTTATATATGCACTCATGGTGTGCCACTTCACTTGAGATAAGTGGTTGGTGATTAGAAGATATTTTCCTCGTATCTCCTAGGTAAAATAATATCTCTTCTTCTAAAACTTAATTTTGCATTTTTAAAAGGTTTGTTTCAACAAAAAATTCACTTTTACTTTTAGTTAAAAATTACACTAACCCATCTTTTTTAAATTCACTAAAGCATCATTTTATAACTTTTTCAATAAAATATTGTTTTATTACTTTATTTTAAAAAAAAAACTCATGCAAATAATAAAATAAAAATTAATATTCTAAAGCGTTGTCAAGTGCTTTCTGGGTAATCCACCTATCATCTCATTGCAATTGATAACAAAATGCACGAACTCATATTTCATTGTCTAAAGTAACTCATTATCAGACAATGTTATCTTGCTCTACTTCTAGACTAATGCTAGGGTCTATTTATACACAACTAAAATTTGTCTTTTCTTGAAATGAGAAATAAGGAAACATTGGTGTATTGAATTCACCTTATATTTCCAAGGCAATTTTTGTGTGTGACCCACGCACCTACTCTGTTCCATAGGAATTTGCACACTTTTTTTATTTGAACGTCCCACACAAATTTGCACACTACCCAAAAAAAAATTGATTTACATACATACTCACAAACTTATACACATATTTATCCATATGCCACTACTTTATATATAAAACACATTTTCCTTAAAAAATATGTCATCTCGTAGGGTGCAAATTCTTACGGAACGGAGGGAGTATTAAATATGAGATTTTTCATGTAAAGTTGGTTTACATTTTGTTATCTTTAGTGCCTCTCGAAGCACATAATTTAATGGCATATTTTAAATATATTTATGAAGATTTGATTTTAAAAATATAAACTTTAAATTAATAATTCAAATTGATATGATGATGGAGATATAATAAGGATCAATGTTAATATTTGATTTAGTATTTATATTAGGAGTTTTGTTTCAAATTTATTTATATTCAGTATTTATATATTTTTTATTTCTCAAATTTTATTCATATTATAAATAAAGAGGTTTTACAATGTTATAAGGGAGTTGAGTTTGATTAATAAAAAAAGAGTTTATATATCTCTATTTCTTTTTTAATAATTAGAGACCAGTTATTATTTTCGGTGATGGTTCCAAGGCATCAACGAGTTTACAATACTATCTATGATGGATAATCATCGTATTATAATGATAGTACACATATATGGTCCTATATTTCACGTGAATATTATTGATCACTAATTTTGTAGCTATAAGAATACAAGTCTATGCACCTCTATGATGAAGTTTAGCACGGTTTAAGGTGAATCGTTTTTAAAAAGGGGAAAATAATGTAAATATATATTAATGGAGATTAATATCATAATTTAAATATTTATGTTAGAAGATTTGTTTCAATTTTATTTTTATTTAGTATCTATATGTTTTTTATGCATGCGGAAGCGCATAACACGAAAATAAGGAGTCCGGATCCTCTCTATTTCTTTGTGTAAATTTTTCCTAAAGTTAGGAGAGAGATATATACAATACATGGAGTGAGATCATTATCATTGGTCCCATAAATATGCATTTTTATTAATTATTTAATTTTTTGTCTATCTCTCTCCGAAATTCACAGAAAATGGAGAGGATCCGTCGGCCGAAAATAAGAGATAATACTCTTAAACTTCAATTCATATTCAAAATCAACTCCTATTTTTATAATAAAACTAACTAGGGTTTCAGGTATTAAAGCTCTAAAAGCCCGACCCAATAACAATTAAATAACATTTAAATAAAATCCTAAACTCTATAAAAATATAAAAAATTATACTAATTAACTAACAATATTTAATCTCTATCTCCATCATTCTCTCCCGCTTCGAAAAATTCATCTCGATCAGAATAATAGAGTCAGTCATACACTAATCTTTATAAAAATCAAAATTCATAAACACTACACGATACTTAACTTCATAATAATCTGCAATACGTACCTGACATAATGTCTTAAGACGGTACATAACTTTAAATGTCAGAGAAAAATTAAAATAACTATCATTATTAATAAAATAATGATAGTTATTGAAATCTAAACCACTTACAATGTCCCAATTAAATGGTCCAACACTATTCTTATGTGAATTATGGCCCATTGCACAAGTGAAAGATCCCATTTGATGGGATGAGCCCAAAAAATTTGAGTGTGAAATTAGGGCAGGCCCAAGTGTGCGGACCTCTTCAACACACCAAACACAGTTACCAGCAGCTATTTTGGCCAATGCATTGGCTCCTGATTGAGCCGCTACTTTTGAAAGGAAATACCGCCAGAAATTAGCGGATGCTACTAAACAGAAGTCGGTGCTGTCTCGATTTGTGATTGGTGGTGGAGAACAAGCCGTGGGTTGCGACGAATCGGCGGGCGATCGATCTCGGGTACGATGGCCAAGGGGCGCTGTCGCTGGGGCATCGCGGAGTGAGCGAGGGAGGCGCGAGTGGGGAGCGTCGATGAGGGGACAATTTTGGCATGCTGGAGATGGAGATCTTCTCCTTTCCAATGAACGGTGGTGTGAGTTGGTCGTGGTGGGTTATCTGTGTGTTGGTGTTTAGATCTGTAACAGGCCATGGGGATAGATCTGTCGTGGCGGCAAATTTGTGATTGATGGTTATCGACTTTGTCCCGATGGCAATATGGGCGGCCAAGAGTGGAGATGATGATACTGAATAAGTGGGTGTGGGGATGATCCATTTGGAGTAGCTGTCGAAAATCTCATCGACGACGGTCTCCAAAAAAAATCATCCTCATCGGAGCGTGCATTGTCGACAGCGTAACACTAGAAAGACGGACTCCCATGCTATTCAGGATTACAAGGGCAAGCAGTGGCTAGAAGAGGGCCGTGACTAGCGGCCGTAAGACAGCAATAATGTAGAGGTGGAGAGCCTTCATCCTAACCGCTAATGAAGCCATTTGGTTACGTAACTCAGCCAAGTCAACATCGTGACGGACATTGGCATGAGCAACAAGATCCGATGGCGGTTAGCGACTCGGAAGGAGTTACCAACTGATGTAGGAGGAAGCGCAGAACCCGAAAATTAGAGAATAATACTCTTAAACTTCAATTCATATTCAAAATCAACTCCTATTTATAATAAAACTAACTAGGATTTCAAGTATTAAAGCCCTAAAAGCCCGACCCAATAAAAATTAAATAATATTTAAATAAAATCCTAAACTCTATAAAAATATAAATAATAATACTAATTAACTAACTATATTTAATCTCTATCTCCATCAGTTTCTTATTTCTCAAATTTATTTCATATTAGAAATGATAAAAACTTCTATATGTCCAGTGTAATCCGACCAAATTCGTCCGGAAGTAAGCTCAGACCTAGTTTCAAAAAAGGAAAAGAAAATCAACTCGTAGAGAAATCTATCTCCAGTAAAACCTTTCACTCACTCACACCATATGCTTGTGATTTTAAAATGATCTACTGTAAAACACGAAGGTGGTCGGCATTGTTGGAGGACCAATGGACGTCAGAATAAAATAGTCGTTGCTCTCGAAAGTGAATAGTTGACATTTATGTCTAATCCCAAGCAAGCTCAGGTCAGGGTCAAGGCCAACACCCACCCCTTCGCGCTGCCACATCGATGGTTTTGACGGTGCAACGATTTCATATATGAATTTATCGATGGTCATGCATTACGCCTATCACTGTCATGCACAAAGGTTATCATTGTCACGCATTATGACTATTATTTTAAACATCATGATTATTATCATCATTATACATTATAACTATCAATGTCATGCACTAACACTATCATTGTCTTGTCTTTTGATTATCACTTTTATGCAATAAAAAATGTCACTGTCATGCATTAAGTGTATCATTATCATGTATGAAGTTTATTATTATATACATCGTAACTATCACTATCATAACCTTGTGCGCGAGGGATCGTCCTCCCGCATGATTTTTGCATACCCCCTCATGGATTTCAGCCAGGACTCTCTTTCATTGCTCAGGGATGATGCACTTCAATAGGGACATGTTGAAGCCCTGTTCATAGATTTGGTCATTTAGTAGGACGAATCTTGACACTCGTAGTTCGATTCATCGGGCTTCTATTCGATTCTCAGGGAGAATTCCATTTTTCAGGTACGCTAGGATTGGCGTCATCCACATCTCGCCTTGTTCAACCAAGGATGCGATAGTCTGCCTACTGACTGATGGTTCAGGTAGCCTGGTTAGCCTGATATTAGCAAAGCAAGGTGCCCCTTCCGAGGATTCAAGCTTTAAAAGGGCGTAAGTTTGAGAGTTATTCTCTCGAGAGATCTGTTCAGTGAAGACCTGTTCAAACTTCTATCATAAGCAGATGGCTAGGTCCTGGTACTTGATCATCTGCTCATCTCTGGCTTCATCATTTTTTTGTTGGTTCACCACCAACAATGAGTCTATAAATATATGTAAGCGTTTGACTCCGATAGCTACAACAAGCTCTAAACCCCCCTCCCCCTGGGGGCCTTATACTCAACTTGATTATTCATCGCCCTGAAGCTGAATCGTACAGTGTTAGTGAAAAATTATCCTTCAAAGCTTATTAGAATGATCCCTGCCCCTGCACCCGTGTTTGTGGATGACCTATCGGTGTAAAATTTCAACGTAGGATGATTCACCTCAGTAGGATGTTCAGGGAAAATAAGCTCCACCATAAAATCGGCCAAGGCTTAACATTTGATTGTTGTGCATGGGGCATAAACTACTCCATATTGGGTTATTTCTATTGACCATTTTAGTAAATGACCGCTTGTATCAGGCCTGTGGAGTACCAGAGCGTATGCCAGTTTTTCTAGAGGGGTGTATCTTAGTTCAACTTCATGGAGGACCTAATTGACGTAGTATATTGGCATGTGTTGTGGCATTATGCCCGAACTAGGACCGCGCTTAGGGCTGACTCTAACGCTGCAAGGTATAAGTATAGCTCTTCGCCAAGCATGGGCTTGGATTGAATTTGAGGATTGGCCAAGTACCGTGATGAGATTCCAATTAAGGGAAAAGATATAGTCTATGTAAGGAGGAAGAAAATGACGAAATCAGGGGATCATAATTGATTAGAATTATTAATTTCTGCTCTTAATTTTTTAATTCCAGAATTATAGTAGTTTCTTTTTTAGTACTAATTTGACCTATAACTCTAGGTGTATATATATGTTGTAAACCATTATTTGGGGATATGTTAAGAAATATTTCACAGAGTTAATCTCTTTTACAACACATATTGCTGATTGCTAGGGCAATTCGAGAATCACTCTCGGGTTTCTAGAATTCCTCAATTGAGGTTTCATCATTTGGCCTCAGAGCTACGTGATCCTGCAACTGCCACAATATGGTGTCAAACAAGCAGAGGTTTAAGAAATTGGAAACTTCAATGGTTGAGTTGAGTGAAGCAGTACGGACCCTTTCCGTACAACGCGGGAACTACTCAAGTGAGGGCTACGAAAGTGACCCATGTCGGGAGAGACATCGCAAACAACCACCAAGCATAATTGATGCTGAGCAAGGGTCGATTTCAAAGAAGAAAACAAGATGGGACTTCACACCAAGACGCAAAAGAAAAAGATGGGTCAAGTGGACGACACTCCAGCCGTCGAAACCACAATGAAAGTGATAAGAGTCGGGGTAAGGCCCCACTCTGTGAAGTACATGAAAATCCATTCGCAACTCATCCGTATCCCTTCCATCGTGATGGGTCAGCAACCGACGAAGAGAATGAGGAACATACAGAATCAAAAATGGTATCACAGGGATCCGTGTACAGCAGGCAATCTGAAAAACCCCGTGATCATAGGCCACGAGGACTCAAAATGGATTTCCCAAAATTCACTGGGGAGGATCTATCTAATTGGGTGGATAAAGTTGAACAATATTTTGAATTGAAGGAGATTTGGAACAAAGACTGCGTTCCAATTGCTTCCTACTATTTGGAAGGTGATGCACGCCAATGGTGGCGCTGGTTCGAACATAACTATGACGGCGAGTCGATTACATGGAAAGAGACATTTTGGAAATCACCAATATGAGGACGAGAATGAGGCTTTGAGTAGGGTGCGACAAATGGGGGATTTCCGTGATTACTTGCGGGAGTTTGAGATACTCGCCAATCGTGTACCTGATTGGCCACAAAATGCATTGCTGGGCACGTTTATTGCTGGACTCAAACCAGAATTGATAGGAGAGGTCAAGATGTGGCGCCCACGTACTCTCCGTGAAGCCATCGATATAGCAACTCGGAAGGATGAGCATATCAAATCAATGCGTTACAATAACTCATCAAGCAAAGGAGCCTTTGTTCCAGTCAATAGGAACTCGGGAGCAAAACCATGGCTGACTGGGAATACATTAAAATTGAGCTCATTTTCTCAAAATATAGTGAACGTCCCTAGTTCGTACCCTGTGAGCAAGAATCAGATCTAGCTTTCCGACGAGGAAATTAAGCGTCGGCATCAGTCAGGTTTATGCTTCACTTGTAATGAGAAGTACTCATGGTATCATGTCTGCCCAAATGCGAAACTAATGAGTATTACTGTGGAAGATCCAGTTGTGGAAATTGACACTGCCCCGATATATGATGAGTATGAGGAGGACGAAAGCAAAGAAGAAGAGAAGGTAGAGCTGAACCATCTGAATAGCACCAGTCCTGCACTGAATGTAATGGATGAAAATGGGAACGTGGAACTACTCCGATTTCGGGGCAACATCGGAACCCTTCCGATAAATATCATGATCGACAGTGGAGCCACAAGCAACTTTATTGCTCCAGAAATAGCAAATGCTTTGCGGCTCCAACCAACAGCCAATACGAGACCTCTATGTGTGGTACTCGGGAATGGGGAAAAATCAAAGAGTAGAGCTCGATTTGATAACATTCCAATTTTGATCCAAGGTGTTCAATTCCACGTTACTCTTCACGCCTTGGTTGGGATGCGATGGGACATTATATTGGGCACACCTTGGTTAGAGTCAATCAACCCTTTATCCTTGGATTTCAAGGACTATTCTATTAACTTTTGGATTGGGGAGCAGTTTTTTATGCTGAAAGGGATCGGGTATATCACCCCTGAAGAGATGGAAATCATTGAGCACAACAGAAGGTGGAGGAACCAGACACATAGAGGAGAATTCAACCTGATGTCCTCCCTCGGTGTCAGCCCCATGTCTGTTCCGCTAGCTTCGAACAAGGAGGCTGCTATTCAAGAGCTGCTTGTCAAGTTTGCTGCTGTTACTGAGGCATCAAATACCCTGCCTCCACAGCGTGAATTTGACCATCGTATACACCTTATGGATGAGAACAAACTAGTGAATGTCGCACCATATCGGTACGCTCACTTTCAAAAGGATGAGATTGAAAAACAGGTGGAGGAGATGCTGAAATCTGGTTTAATCCGCCATACTACGAGCCCTTTTTCATCACCAGTCCTATTGGTAAAAAAGAAGAATGATACATGGCGATTTTGTACGGACTATAGAGCGTTGAATGCAGTCACCATAAAAGATAGGTTTCCCATTCCAACAGTCGACGACATGTTGGATGAGCTTCATGGAGCGATGTACTTCTCCAAACTTGATTTGAGAGTGGGGTATCATCAAATTTGCATGCACCCCGATGACATTCATAAGACGGCTTTCCGAACTCATAGCGGCCACTATGAGTACTTAATCATGCCCTTCGGCCTCAGTAATGCACCAGCCACCTTCCAAGCTATCATGAACCATATATTTCGACCACACTTAAGGAGGTTTGTTCTTATTTTCTTCGATGATATATTAGTTTACAGTGCTACATGGGAATCCCACCTTAATCACTTAAGGATAGTTCTTACGATATTATGTGAAAATGAATTTGTAATTAAACCTTCGAAGTGTTTCTTTGGAGTCAAAGAGGTGGAGTATTTGGGTCATTTCATTTCAAGGGAGGGTGTAAGGGTGCACCCACGCAAGATAGAGGCTATCATTCGTTGGCCAATACCGACTTCGGTTACTGCCCTAAGAGGATTTTTATGCCTCGCAAGCTACTACAGAAAATTCTACCCTAAATTTAGGGAAATCGCTCGGCCCTTGCACAATCTCACGAAGAAAAACAAATTTTATTGGTCGGATGAGGCGCAAGCTGCCTTTGAGAAATTGAAGGGTGCAATGAGTACGACCCCGGTGCTAGCCCTACCCAATTTCGATTGTGAATTTACTATAGAAACAGATGCATCTGACTTTGGGATTGGTGCTGTGCTGTCACAACAGGGTAGACCTATTGCATTCCTTAGTAAGGGAATTGCTTCATCAAAGCAATCTTGGTCGATTTATGAGAATGAGATGCTGGCTATATTGGAGGCAATACGACTATGGCGTCCGTATTTAATGGGTCGGCATTTTAAGATTATAACAGACCAACGAAGCCTACAATTTTTGTTGGAGCAGCGCATAACCACCCCAGAGCAACAAAGATGGATACCCAAACTTGTGGGGTTTGACTATGAAATAGTATACAGGCCAGGGAAAGACAATAATGCTGCTGATGTATTATCACGACGCGATAACCCTCGTGATTTGGTATCAGCAACGGAAGCATTAGCTCGAGTTGAGAATGTGCATGCCCTAACAGCTCTTGCAGTTACTGCTGCTACCACTGACATTTGGAAACAGATCGCTCGAGAGACCACTAATGACGAAGAGTATGGACCAGTTTTGAAAAGGCTACTTAAGGGCGAAAATGACACAGAGTTTGGGGTTCAGAATGGCTGCCTAATGCGTAACGGTCGCGTTCTGGTTCCAAGAGGGGCCATTCGTGAACAACTTATTCGGGAATTTCACAAGTCTGCATTTGGAGGGCATTAGGGGGTGTTACACACATCCATGTGGCTTCAGCAATTGTTTCAGTGGGAAGGACTCAAACAACAGGTTAGTGAATTCATCCGTGATTGTGACATTTGTCAGCAAAACAAGGCAGATAGCCGTCGACCGGCGGGGTTGTTGTTCCCCTTGCCAATTCCAACCCAGATATGGAGTGAAATCTCCACGGATTTTATTACTGGACTTCCCAAATCAAAGGGGAAAGACACTATCATGGTAGTAGTTGATCGTTTGTCCAAGTATGCCCATTTTGTTGCTATCAGCCACCCATTCACAGCCAAAGAAATTGCAGATGTATTCCTACGTAACATCATTCGATTGCATGGAGTTCCCACACAGATTGTTTCTGATCGTGATCGAATTTTTCTCAGTACATTCTGGAGGGAATTATTCAAACTCCAAGGCACCCAACTTCGGATGAGCTCTTCTTATCACCCGCAGACCGATGGTCAAACGAAGGTCGTCAATAGATGTCTTGAACAATATCTAAGGTGTTTCACATTCCCAAGGCCTAGAGAGTGGGAGAAACATCTGGCTTGGGCCGAGTATTGGTACAACACGACATATCAAAGGTCGATTGATATGACACCTTTTGAGGTAGTGTACGGGTGGCCTCCCACTTACATTCCACCCCATGAGACGGGTGCTACAGCAGTTCATGAAGTTGATATTCAGTTGAAGGAACAGGATGCTCTTTTAAGAGAACTACGATTTAATCTGGAGACAGTGCAAAACTGAATGAAGCAGTATGCAGATGCCAAGCGGCGTCTCGAGGAGTTTGAAGAGGGAGATTGGGTGTATTTGAAGCTTCAACCATATCGTCAACATTCATTATTTAAGCGGTTTAATCAGAAACTTGCCAGCAAGTTCTACAGACCATTCCAAGTGGAAGCAAAGTTAGGGTCAACAGCATATCTCTTGAAGCTGCCATACAATTCGAGAATCCATCCTGTGTTTCATGTATCATTGTTACGACGCAAGGTGGGCCCAATCGACAGTGTGAAGCTGATACTTCCTCCATACACCGCCGGCGGCATTCCAGTGTATACTCCACAAGAGGTGTTAGACTACCATACCGCCAAATATGACACCAATTGGGTGGAAGAAGCATTGGTACATTGGGCAGGTTTCGAAGTCGAAGACGCAACTTGGGAGAATGTAAAAAACTTACGACATCAATTTCCAAATCTAAACCTTGAGGACAAGGTTTCTTTTGCGGATGAGGGTGATGATGAGATTCCAATTAAGGGAAAAGATATAGTCTATGTAAGGAGGAAGAAGATGACGAAATCAGGGGATCATAATTGATTAAAATTATTAATTTCTGCTCTTAATTTCTTAATTCCAGAATTATAGTAGTTTCATTTTTAGTACTAGTTTGACCTATAACTCTAGGTGTATATATATGTTGTAAACCATCATTTGGGGATATGTTAAGAATTATTTCGCAGAGTTAATCTCTTTTACAGCACATATTGCTGATTGCTAGGGCAATTCGAGAATCATTCTCGGGTTTCTAGAATTCCTCAATTGAGGTTTCATCATACCGTTTCAAACGACGGAAAGCTTCCTGACTCTCCTTGTTCTAAGAGAGCTTGTTTTTCCTGATTGTGTTAAAGAACAGATTGCTCTTATCCCCCAATCTTGAGATGAACCTATTGAGTGGTGCCATGCAGTCAGTCAGGCGTTGTACTTGTTTTATGTTCAAGGGTTCCACGAGATTATGGATTGTTTTATTTTCCTAGTTTGACCCCGAAATGATACTTCAAGGGGTTAAACTTCATGTTCTAATTTCTCAGTATTGAGAATGCTTCAACGAGGTCTCTTAGGTGGTCCTCTCTTCGTACTTTTTTTACGATGATGTCGTTTAAGTAAACTTCCATGGTCTTTCATACTGGTAAGTAAATCTTATTCACTAGACGCTGATATGTTGCCCCAGCGTACTTTAAACCGAATTACATTCTCTTCCAGCTGTACATATCTTTTTCAGTGAGGAAGGTAGTGTGTTTTATGTCTTCCTCTGCCATCGAAATCTAATGGTAACCTAAGAATGCGTACATGAAGAACATCATTTCATGCCCTGCCGTATCATCCACTAAGTGGTCGATGTAGGGCATTGGGAAGTGATCCTTTGGACACGCATCATTCAGGTCAGTGAAGTCGATGCATAATCTCCATGTCTCATTGGTCTTTTTGACTAACACATTGTTAGAGACCCATTGGGGCTCATCCTTTGCTTGTTCAATCAGTTTATTGTCTAAAAGCTTCCTGACTTCTTCAGCCAGGGTCGCGTACTTTTCAGGCCTGAAATTGCATCTCTTTTGAGAGATAGGCTTCTTGTTGGATCGATCTTTAGGCGATGATAGACGTGCTCGGGACTGATGCCTACCATGTCCTAATGTGACCAGGCGAATACGTAAATACTACTTTTGGGAATTCTATAATCTTCCCCCTTATTTCTGTTGGGAGTTGAGTCCCAACATGGACCTCAAGGTTTGGGCGAGTAGGGTCATCAGGAATGTGTTCCAGTTCCTCAATAGGCGCAACTCTCTTCACCCCTCGAGGGTCCTTGATCTTTCACAGGCAGTGCCAATTGTTTTTTTCTAAATTTTCTAATGGAATTTATAGGAACGATAGTATAAATAATCGCATGAAAGTGACACACAGATTTACTTAGCCTTTTGTATTTTGGACTGAGACTTTAATATGGAGGTCTTGTACATAATGGAAGCAAAATTATGTTGTGAATACAAGAGTACGATAATGGCCATTCTTTATTCCTGAGAACGAGTGCCTATTTATATTAGCTACTACTAACCCTAATGGGGTCACGTGTTGCATGTCCCTTATTTCTTATATAGCCCATGTTAGGTCGTGGCCCAAGATCGTGGGTGGCAAATAAACTTTCCTTTCTTACTTCTTTCTATACATATAAGGACAACTGTCTGACCAATAATGGTAACTGCAATCTAGGTGGAGATACGAGATCAAGACACGTTCTTATTTCCTTTGGACAACTTAACTGCTCTGGTCAGGCCCCTTGCGTCTATAATGTTCTGTCTGGCCCTCGGGTCTCTTGAAAAATCTTAATCTGAACCTGAACTCCTTTTATTGAAAAGGTCCTTCTCTTCAATGTTTCCTGACGGGCTTCTTCCTAAGGTTTGACTGGAATTCATTGTGACCTTAATCTTATCAATTCAATTTGTCGTGGGCCTTTCGAGTCTGGGCCCTATTGAGCCTTCTTGGATTTGGATCAGACACAACATGATATGGAATATTTGTCTCTAATATCATATATAAAGAAATTGAATTATCTAAACGTTTAATTAAATGCTCTTTTTTTTATCGGCAAATCTTAGTGGTTAATAATTAGAAGTTAGTTCATCAAGTCTCTATACACTCATATCTCCAAGCCAACCTTATATCTCCTTCCTATTCGTTCCCAAAGGGAATCGAACCCGGGTCACTCACTCAAGTGAGGAGCCCGATGGCCAGGTGAAACAATTTTATAAAATATTATAAATTATAAAACATATAAAATAAACTTAATGAAACAAAACATAAAAAATAATGTCTTATCTTTTTGGGAAGCTAACAAATAAATGAAAGCTTTTGGCCCATGCGCAAGTCATGTACACTTTAGTATCCTTTACAAAAAAAAAAAAAAAAAACTACATATTAAAAAAAAAAGACATAGCTCAGGTATGCTACAAATTATTGATATTTCACATACAAATTTTCAGGATTTTATTTTCCATCAGTATTTCGCTGTTTTATCAAGCGTTTTTTTTAAAGTAATTATTTACATAAGTTTTCTAATATAATTAATTATAATAATTTTTTCAATCACCAAGTATATAATATGTAATTCTGTTTTGCGATATATTGGAATCACAAACATAGCAAGAAGAGGAATGTCTGAAAACCATAATTCAGAACCGCACCGTATAGTTGAAACTACAATCTCCATAACAGGGGAATCACCAGCCCACTATATAAAAAAAATTATCTTCAATTCAAAATCTCACAAACTTAGATAGTTAAATTCTAACCATTTAAATTATTCATATTTAATTTTATCAAATGTTAATAATGCATGGTACAATACAATATACTATAACAGGTAATACAACACTCTAAAACATATTATAATCGAAATCCTATTGAATCTCTCAATCTATTAATACCTCATAGTAATATGTAAAATATTTATACGTATAAAATTAATACCAGATAAAAACAGAATGAAAAACAAAAGTGATGGATTGATAATGTTAGGGTTCCAAACAATTTTCATTAATTTATATATTATTTTATTTAATCACCAATATACACCATAATACGAGACAAATAAAGAGAATCAACGTCGACTCGCTAAGAAAATTATAACCAACTCATTAATAAATTTGAATGCGTAATCTTCATATACGTACAATTCTTTTCTTAAATATAAACTTGAACTAAATGTTGTACTACTATGAAGCTATATATAAAAAAAATCAGATTTTATTCAGTTATTATAATTATTTTGCATACGCGCGTGTTAGATGCACATGCATGCAGAAAACATTGGTATTTGTTTTTTTGTTCTTCCATGATATAAATTGCGGCTTGCAGTAAATAATTGAAAGAGGAGTTTTGAGTTTGTTTTTCTTTATTACACACCTACCTTAAGTTGGCTACAATTGTTTATTTTTTGATAAATTTTGGTCGAATCATAATACAACACTCACTATACAATGTTTAACTATGCATTTTTTATTCTTATGTATCATTCGTTTCTATGAACATGTCATTTGATTCCATTAAATCATAAAATATTATTTTCATTTGCTCCCTCCCCTCAAAATTAATTTTTGTAGTAGGAGATTTCACATTTAACACAAAAATTTATGTTTAATTGAGTGTATATGTATTATGTATTTGGATTTTAATTTTATTTTAAAATTTTTAAAATATATAATACATGTTAGCACTATGTATTTTTTGGCTTGAGGGTATTACTTAAATTCATTTTTGGATATTAGTTAGTTGTTCATGGGTATTAAGTACAAATTTATTTTTGGGGTATTGGTGAGTTGTTCTTGGAGTATTAATTAGACTTGTTTTGGGGTATTAGAGAGTTGTTTTTTGAGTATTACTAACTTGTTCTTCGGGTATTACAAACTTTTCTTGGGGTATTACTTAGACTTGTCCTTGAGATATTAATAGCGAGTTATTCTTGGGTATTACTAACTTGTTCTTCGGGTATTAATGACTTGTTCTTGAAATATTACTCAGAATTGTTCTCGAAGTATCAATGAGTTGTTCTTGGAGTATTACTTAGACTTGTTTTGGGGTATTAGCGAGTTGTTTTTTGAGTATTACTAACTTGTTCTTCGGGTATTACTTAGACTTGTCATTGAGATAATAGCGAGTTATTCTTGGGGTATTACTAACTTGTTCTTCGGGTATTAGTGACTTGTTATTGAAATATTACTCAGACTTGTTCTCGAAGTATCAGTGAGTTGTTCTTGGAGTATTACTAAATTATTTTTCAGGTATTAGTGAGTTGATTTTCAGAGTATGGTATATTATTAAATTGTTTATTTGGATATTACTCAGTTGTTTTGGGGTATTATTCTTTTGTTCTTTAGGTATTAATAAAATGTTTTTTTGTATTATTCATTTATTAATTTTTTTTTATATTATATGTGTTTGTGGTGTTTTATCAAGTGTTTTTTTAAAAGTATTTATTTACATAAGTTTTCTAATATAATTAATTATAATAATTTTTTCAATCACCAGCTATATAACATATATATAATTCTGTTTTGCGATATATTGGAATCGCAATCATAGTAAGATGAGGAATGTCTGAAACCATAATTCAGAACTGCACCGTATAGTTGAAACCACATTAATCTCCATAATAGGGGAACCACCACCCCACTATAAAAAAAAATAAAAATTTATCTTCAATTCAAAATCTCATAAACTTAGATAATTAAATTCTAACCATTTAAATTATTCATATTTAATTATATCAAATGTTAATAATGCATGGTACAATACAATATATTATAACAGGTAATACAGCACTCTAATACATATAATCGAAATCCTATTGAATCTCAATCTAATACCTCAAACTAATATGTAAAATATTTATATGTATAAAATTAATACCAGATAAAAACAGAATGAAAAACAAAAGTGATGGATTGATAATGTTAGGGTTCCAAACATTATGCATTAATTTATATATTGTTTTATTTAATCACCAATATACACCATAATACGAGACTAATAAAGAGAATCATGTCTAGTTAAAAATATTGTTAATAAATTTGAATGCATAATCTCATACACGTACAATTCTTTTCTTAAATATAAACTTGAACTAAAATGTTGTACTACTATGATGCTATATATAAAAATCATATTTTATTCAGTTATTATAATTATTTTTCATACGTGTTAGATGCACATGCATGCAGAGTCCATTGGTATTTGTTTTTTGTTCTTCCATGATCTCAAAGTTATAAATTGCGGCTTGCAGTAAATAATTAAAAGATGAGTTTTGAGTTTGTTTTTCTTTATTACACACCTACCTAAAGTTGGCTACAATTGTTTATTTGTTGATAAATTTTGGTCGAATCATAATAAAACACTCACTATATAATGTTTAACTTGGCATTTGTATTCTTATGTATCATTCGTTTCTATGTGCATGTCCTTTGATTCCATCAAATCATAAAATATCATTTTCATGTGCTCCCTCGTCTCAAAATTATTTTTTTGTAGTAGGAGATATTACATTTAACACAAAAATTTTTGTGTACTTGATTGTATATAAATCATGTATTTGGATTTTAATTTTAATTTAATTTTTTAAAAGTATATAGTACATACTACATTATGTATTTTTTGGCTTGAGGGTATTACTTAAACTTATTTTTTGAATATTAGTGTTCTTGCGTATTACAGACTTATTTTTTTGGGTATTGGTGATTTGTTTTTGCAGTATTACTTAGACTTATTTTTGCTGTATTAGAGAGTTGTTTGGGGGGAATTACTAACTTGTTTTTTGAGTATTACAAACTTTTCTTGGGGTATTAATTACTTAGACTTGTCCTTGAGATAAAAGTGAGTTATTCATGGGGTATTACTAACTTGATCTTTGGGTATTAGTGAGTTGTTCTTGAGGTATTACATAGACTTGTTCTTGGAATATCAATGAGTTGTTCTTGGAGTATTACTAAATTGTTTTTTAGGTATTAGTGAGTTGATCTTCAAGTATTATTGAATACAGAGTAAGATTATTATTAAATTATTCTTCGAGTATTACTTAGTTATTTTTTGGTTATTCTCTTTTAGGTATTAACAAACTGATTTTTTGGGTATTAGTCATTTATTAATTTTTTATTTATATTGTATGTGTTTGTGGTGCTTTATTCATGTGCATGAAATTGACTTTTGATTTTATGAAACCTACCATTAGGAACCAAATTAAGCAAATTCAGGAGTACAATTGGCAGATAGTAAATGTTATTACTCCTCCAAATTATTTCCATGTCTTGCGATGCCAAGCATATCGAACTTGGTTCTTCACAAGGACTGCAAATACAATTTGTCTGAATTTCTCATAGGTTTTGACTTGTGACAAACAGGGAACAAGATTTAAGCGCCTTATGAGTGATCACATCTTCTTTGACTTAGATGCAATTGAGTCAAAATTAAATTAAAATCGATTCAAGTGAATATCTGCATTCAAGTAAATATAAAAACTATTCTACATTTAATATATATATGTGTGTATTTTATTTACTTTTACGAATATAAGTTGTTTTTTTAGGAGTGTGAAAATAACTGTGAGACATCTAACTAAAACAGGTGTAAAGTAATTTCGAGACGGAGAAAGTATTACATTTATTCAATTTAACATTTCAACCTTGCTTTTCAAGGTCATAAGTTCAGTGGTCATATTAGAGCTGGCAAATGGGCCGGGCCGGGCCAGCACAACCCAGCCCACCGGGCCAACTGATGTTCACGGGCCGGGTCGGGCCTTTAAAAATTGAGCCCAGCCCGGCCCATTTATTTAAAACAATAATTTTAAAAATTATACTATAATCATTGTTGCACTACTATTAATTTATATTTTTACAATCCACAAACCAACAACACAAATATAAAATAGAACAAAAACCACAAATTCAAACATAAATTAAAAAAGAAATAAAGATCATTACTCATAGTCATAGTGTCCTAATATAATAAAAGCAGTTCATAAGTAAAGAAGAGGGGGAGTCGTGTGTTCTCCTATTGGAAATTAGGAAACTAGGGTTTGTTGAATTATGAGGTGTATTGAAAAATGAAAACAGTACACGCCAAAGCCCAAAAGTCTTAGAATCCATTATTTTAAAATAAATTTAATTATATTATTTTAAAATAAATTTTATTTCATCGAGCTAAACGGGCCAGCCCACGGCCCACCGGGCCAAGCCCATTTGGCCCGCCGGGCCAAACGGGTCGGGCCAAAATGGCCCAATTTTTTTCGGGCCACTATTTTTCTAGCCCAGTCCAGCCCATACGTCGGGTAGGTCGGGCCGGGCCGGAATTGCCAGCTCTAGGTCATATGTATAATTATATATATGATAAAATTATCTTATATATTAGACCGTGACATTCAATTTGTAGGGTGTATTTGGTACCAGTTAATTGGGTGAGATTATGGCTTTTTTATATGGTTTATAAGTGGTTTGATAGGTTGTAATAAAAATCTCTGACTCGTGAACAGTTACGGGTCAGAACTTCATCTACCACTTTTTCTACAAGTTTTCACTGTTAAATAGGTAGTCTAAAACAGGGAGAGGGCACTAGTACATAAATGGGCTTGGAGAGCCCTTATTTTCGCTCTTAGAAAGCGGTTTTTAAGGGATCTCTAAGCTACAACTCTCCAAGTTGGGAGAGCGGTTTCAAAAACGCTGTGCAAGATGGGGCTTAGAGAGCGGTTAATAACCGCTCTCTACGAGAGAATGATTAAAATCCGCTCTACAAGGCCTTTTGTTTTTTTAAATTATTATTTTGATTCGTAGGATGATTGGTTATATATATTATTATTTCCTAAAAAATATTAAATAATTAATTAAAATGAATATCATATATATAATTAATCAAAATAAATTATCAAAATAAAAATTAAACCTGTAATCAATATATAATTCTGTTTAATTTCATTTACCTCATCTAATCAAATTTTTTTAAATTTTAAAAATTCAAAATCACCATACATATGTAAAACAACACCATAGATCTTCATCATCCATATCAAAACATACATTTTCGTTAAAAAAAAAAAACAAAAAGATCAAAACATACATTAGCAAAAAAAAAAAAGTCAAAATAAACCTCCAGATCTGCAGCTTTCTTCAATTTTAATTTCTTCAGTAAACCATGGCGTCGGCAGCCTTCATCCTGTCAGGCGAGTGTTGTCTGTTCAGACGAGATCCGTTGTACAGTGACATCTGCAAATCGTGGTGCAATCGATCTTCTAAGGTGAGATACGGCTTCTTCTCAGTTTTGAGTGGTGTCTGTCTCTCTCTTCTCCACTCCGATATCAACGGTGGCGCTCCGCTCCTCCCTCTAATCCCCCATCTGAACGGCGTCGCCCTTGTACAAGAAGATTGACGCCGCTCTGCCTTCATTTCTCTCTATCTCCTCTCCTTCCTCTCTTTCTTCTCTCTCTTTTTCTCTCTTTCTCATTCTTCTCTCTCTTTCCATTTCTCTCTCTTTTCTATGTGTGGTGTGTGTGTAGTGTGAGTTTTTTAGTTTTGATATAATATATACATGATATTAAATAGGGTAAGTTATATATATGGTCTTTTATAAGAGTGTTTTTACCTAGAGAAACACCAAAAATCTCATGTTACTAGGAGGGTCACAAATGGACCCCACCCAAACAAAAAGTGGGAATAGCTCACATCCTAGGCTACTGACTATGTCAGACCTCTCTCTCTCTCTAAATAATTAAAAACCCTAAATCACATTATCAGATTCAGATTTCAAAAAAATTTGAAAACCAATTCTCATCGTCCCCCTATCCCAAAATCTCTCTCTCCTCGCCGCCGCCTCATCATCGGAGCGGCGCCCTCACCGATCGGAGCCGGAAACACACTACCACACAAAAATACGGTTAAGGGGTGTGACGGCGAACAGAGATTCGCTGGCGACGGAATTGATGCGTGCAAATTCCCGGCGTCAATTTTGAGCGACCGCGATGTGATTCCGGATTCGGCGTGTTCTTCCAGATTCTGTCGACGACGTGCTTGTTCTTCCAGATTTGGCGGCGTGTTCTTCCAGATTCGGCGGCGATGTGCTTCTAGAAGAACTCTGGTCGGCGATGGTAAGGTTTTGCGGCAGAGACGCGGTTTTGCAGTTGTATCCGGCCCAAATGTTTCTATCAAGTTTCCAAATGTTTTACATTTCTATTTTAGAATTCAATTTTACATTTCTATCAAGTTTCTACCCGGCCCAAATGTAATTCAATTTTACATTTCTATCAAGTTTCCAAATGTTTTTTGTATCCGGCCCAAATGTTTTTTATTTATTTTGTTTATAGAATTTTTTTGTTCTGGGCATATGTTCTGGGACTATTTCTTTGGGTTTTATTTTTGAAGAAATAGATGTGGAATTGAGATTTCTCTGGGTTTTATTTTTGAAGAAACAGATGTGTAATTGCTGTAAAATTTCTTTCTTTTTTTCTATTTGATTTCACTGTAATTTGTGATAATTTGGTAATTATTGTCTTGTAATTGTTGTAAATTTTATTAATGTAAATTTTATTTTTAGTGGAATAAATATTATTGCCTTCTATTCAGTATTTTTACTTTATATGCAATTTTGTATATGATATTCAGAAAAATATTAGTATATATGCAGAACAATATTAGTATATATGCAGAAAAATATTATATATATGCTAATGGAAAAAAATGCATATACGAAAATAACTACTGAATATATGAATGTAATTTTAAAATTAAAAAAAGGAAAAATATGAATTTTGAAAAAATAATATTAAATATTAAAAAATGAAAAATATAAAATTTGAATGGAGAAAATTTTGAATTCAAAAAAAAAGTCACAATCATAATTATAAAACAATAATAAGAGAAAATTTAAATTAAGAACAAAGAAATAAAAAGTCAATAATCGTAAATTAAAATTTGAATTCTAGAAAAAAAACAAAAAAAAATGAAAAATAAAATTTGAATTCAAAATTTTTAAAAAGAATAACAAGAAAAAATTTTAATTAAACAAAGAAAGAAAGAAAGAAAAAGTCATCTTGTATTTATTGGGAGAGAGAAACGTGAGGAGAGAGAGTGGGAGATAGAAAAATGTGTGCATGTAATGACATCACTCCTGCACATGAGCCCCATTAAATGATTACAAAAGTGACATTCCTTGAAATAAAATGATCTTCTTGGTAACCTGGAATTTTTGGTATTCTTCCTTGAAAATATGATGTTACAAGTGGTCATGTTTTGTAATTTACCCTTAAATATAATATATATATAAATAATGTATAACTATAGATATATGTCTATCAGCCGCCCACTACTCCAAAACCCATCATAATTATTATTATGATAAGACTAACATTTTCATGGAAAATAGGCGGTAAAATCGCCTTGATTCTCTCCCAAAGTTAAGCATTCAATCTAGTATATAATATATAAAAGTATTCCTTATATAGCGGTTTTTTACCGATATTTTTTATAATGTTGTTGTTAACAGCTCTGCTACTTAAAGCGGGTGTAAACCGCTCTCATATAAAGCGGTCTTTGACTGCTTTGGTTTTTTTTTTTTTTCGTACCAAATAAAAGTTGTAGAGCGGTTTTTAACCGCTTTACTATAATTTCTTTTTTTTTTAATATGTTAATGTCAAAACCGCTCTCCAAATGATATCTTGGAGAGCGGTTATTAAAAGAGCTCTCTAAGAAGAGCTTTCCTAGCACAAATGTGTAGTAGTGGGACGTGAGATTTCTAATATTTTCCCAACAGTGATCGAGATTAAGGAGGACGTGAGATTACAAAGTCATGGAAATGAATTCGAAGAGCAATAATTTTCCACTATCTTCGTTCAAACGAGCACAGTGCCGAAATCAACAATAGTGAGTGATTTTCCCCCTTCTGTTCCAACATTTTCACGATTTGGAGGTCTCCTAAAGTCGACATGTTCTTCTAAACCTGGTAATTGCATTTCCTTCTTCAAATATTTGATTTCTTAAATTTGCCCTAATCAATTTTGTTGTATTTGTGCCTTAATCAATGAACAACCAATTTCCCCTCTTTTCGTTCAGTGACAAGGTTTGTGAATCGACCTTATACGAGAGATCCCCCCCTGTTCGAACAATATGATATTGTGTGAATTAGCTACTATGATATTTTCTACGTAAGTGTCTATTTGCTATATAGGTGTAGGAAAATGGTGTTTAGTGAATGCAACAAATATTGTGTTGTGTTTGACTTTTATCATGTTGTATCTATATTTATTATGAAGTCCAATGTGGCTATTTTTTATATATTGTGTTCTTGGTTTGACGAATTTTTTTATTGAATCACTATATCAACTGAATTATAACAATTAAATTGTGATCAACCACTATTAAGTACAACACATCATATACATACATTTATTGACAGAATGCTTGTTCAAGTGAAAAATATTCTTTATTTACCATATCTTGACATTCAATCTGGGAAACAATATGCTAATCATGTGCTCATTGAAATCAGGATCAATTCAACAAACCATATACAAAGATAGCAACTTACATGAGTAAGATCACATGGGAAATTATGGGACAAATATCATGCCAAATAGAGATAGTTAGGATCACTTAAACTGAAAAAATAATATTGAATATAGGATATCACTATCCATTCAATTTCAGTAGCAAAATATGTGGAGTGACATCACACTGTAGCTTAACTAATTACATAGCAAAATACATAGAGTAACATCATACGGTAGCATAATTACTTACATAGAAAAATACGTTGAGTAACATCATTAATATAGCATTACATAGTCAAACAAAAGTCTAAAGATCAAATTCTCATCACCTAATTATCATACAGCATTAGATACTTCGCATAGAATACTGGAGCTGCATTAGACGTCACCTAACTTTCTAGCTAACAAAGGATGAATAAAATGAGGCCGAACATTTTTGTTCAAGCTAGTAAACGTCACCGTTAAGTCGTTGTTCCTTGCAAGCATGGCAGATGAATTATGTTGTTCGTTCAAACTCAAATTTGGGATGCAGCCAATAATGTTAAAATTTCCTTCCTAGATTGACCCAAATCACACTCGTATCCCATTACACATGCATAGTATCATGCCGTTTGTCAAAAGTAACACAGAACCTATCTAACACTTCGACCAAACTCTGATTGTTTAACTTACCCCTTTTCTTGCTAGATGTTTCATGCATATTTGAAGTCTCGTCGCATTGCATATTAACGTGGCTATTATCGTCCATATCAACCGGGTCATTCTCATTGTTGTCATCTATGTTATCGGGAGCCTGACCAATTTGAATGCAGAACTAGTTTCCTCCATCGCAACTTTATCGTCAACAAGATTATTGATAACATTCATTACGTCCTCAGCAATGTCCCCACGTTCTCGGTTTTTTCCAAATATCTCCAGTCATTCTATGTACATAGGTTATGCTTTAAAGCGCATATTTAGTGCAACAGGATCTTTCTGCCAAAATAGAAAGAAAAAGCCACATCGTAAGTTACATAATACCAAACAAAAAGAAAATAAATACAATAGACAAACTCAAAGCAGTGCATACTTTTTAGTATCAACCTTAACAACTCTTTCCCATGCATCACTTTCACAATCGATCATGTTGGTGACAATATTGAACACAATACCAGTACCATGCATAATCATGGTTTGAAGTGATGCTAGCGCCCTTTTTCAAAGAGCAATCTTTGATTTTATGTGAGGAAATTCACGAATATCAATTCCAGGTAAATCAGTCATAAACAACTCATCGAGTTTCTTCGTGAAACCATACCTAAATATATTTTCTATTTTCCATCCCTTTTTTACAAGCTCTTTCATCCGATCAAGCAGTGTAGCTTCCTCCACGTCAATCTAAGTTCTTCTACTCCTATCTGTCTTATTGGATTTTCCTTTCTTCTGCTTATGTTTAACACTAGTGGTCATGCTACTATTTATACCCTCCATTTCTACAAAATTAAAATCCAACATGGTATTGTACTCAATCATTAGCAAATCCAGAACATTATACATCAATCTACTTAAACCCTGTTGACTCGCATGTGTATACATATATAAACAACTTTATTCATTTTCACAAAAAAAATTAAATTAAACACACTGATGTGTACATGAATCAATAGCAACATCCACGATTGTATACATGAATGTACATAAATCTTCTTCATATAGTTGTATACATAAATCGACCTTACCCAATTCACATAAATCGACATAAACACAGATCTATATACATAAATCTGTCATATATATCTTGTTGACAACATAATCAACATAAACCTATCTCTTTTCGTCCTACAAATCAAATAAAATTCTAATCTAAAAACTCTAGAAATTTATATCCAAACTTTAGCACACACGACTACTTTCATAATTAGATTTCCCTAAATTGTCTGGTAAACAAACAAACCATAAATAACATTTTGAAATATAAAAAGACTGTGCACTGACGTACCTTGAAACTCTTCCCCATCGTCGCATAGTATCGTAGATCTCAGAGCCATTTTCACTGGAGAGGGTAGAAGGCGTCGTCGACCCCCATAGCACCAATACACGAGAAGTGAATATTTGATATGCAAACTCTAGCTAATGAAGAAGTGTTAAAATGAAAGTGGTGTTGTGTGATATTGTGTGTGGAAGAAGTGTTAAAATGATTAACATGTTTTTTAAACAATACATATATTACCTACCAAACACTAAAAAGAAATTAAATTATTAAAAATAAATATTAAATTATGTCAACTACACTCAACCAAACTTAAAGATATAAAAATAATACACTTTTAAGCAATGTTCTAAAAGTCGTTAGTCGCTAGTCGGTCGGATCACTAGGCTCTAGCGACTAGAGCGACTAGTCGGGGACTAATCGGAAGTACCTAAACGGTAAATAAAATTTATTATTTAATAAATTAATAATACATTATACATAAAATAAATAAAAAAATTGACATCACCACCTTTCAATTTTAAAATTATAAGTGATAACAGCCATGAAACACAAAATTTAATAAAGTGATAATTTAAAAATCAAAAGAAAATTAATGTTTTAGTTGTTTTAATTTTATTTTGTTATAATTACTTAGGATTTGTCAAAAAAAAAATTTAAAAGGGAGAAACATGTCTAATTGAGAATGACTTAGTCGGCATTTAATCGATCTAATTATTGTCTAGTTGGCGTTTAGTCAGTCTAATCGTTGTCTAATGGGCTCTAGGCGCCAACTACTATCTTTAAACATTTTCTTTAGCGACTTGGTGTAAGTCGGGTCGGTCAAGGGCCGACTAGCGACTAGTCGCCGACTAATCGGTCAAGTAGACTGACTTTTAGAACAGTGCTTTTAAGTATTGACTATCAAACACTAATATTTAATACAAATTTCTCACTTAATAATTGAAATTCCATCACTACGTATTAATTTCCTACACACTACCGAACGGGCCCTTAGTGTAGTACCAATATATCCCTTAGTGTGTATTTGTATCTACACTCAATACTGCAACATTTCGAAATCTTTATTTGTAGTTAATGTGTATCACATGATGTGTGTAAATGCAATTACATGCATCCTAGAGAATAGATTCATCATTGCTCGCACATAATTAATCACAAATATGTTATAATATATGTAAATATATTATTATATTTTATGGATATAATAT